>JASANA010000987.1:0-31551 GCA_030248095.1 Ptycholaimellus sp. GST1_10
CCTCCCAGCCTAGGAGGGGCGGAACGACGCGCGCGCAAGGAGGGCGGCAAAAAGTAGAAGGGGAGAGGGGGACACTAGCCATTTACCCTCCAACCCCCCCCCCCCCTGGTGCAAAGCCGTTCCCACCAGCCCGCCTTGTTCCCAACCCGAGCGACCCTTACAGCCAGACCCCCCGCCCACGGCCTCGTCGTGGTACATACCCTCAAGCAGGACCTTTGCGGCCAGCCTAAGGCGCCTACAGCCACTAAAGGGGACTCAAGTCCCGTGGAGACACCCGGAGGGCGTGTCCAAAGGGGATTCCCTCTTGGTGTCCCCACGGCAGGGCATCAGCTAAGACCCGATTAAAGAAAGGATCCTGCCTTGTCTTGGCTTCCACCTGTACTGGTCTGGGCCCCTCCTTCTCCTTTGAGCTTTCACCCAGACATCCATGTTCTGAGATTTCTCACAAAACGGCTGCTGGATGACCTTGGCTGAGATTGAGGGCTAGCTGGAGAGGGGGCCGGGGAAAAACCAGTCCCACAAAAACCAGGAAAGGGGATAATGGGGCTGACAAGAAAAAGGGGCGGCTCTGACAATCAGATGGCACTCCGAAACGGCCCCGTTCCCCAACAGACGGCCCACACAATGCCACCTTCGCTCCAGCCACAGCCATGCAGGATGAAGTAAGACAACCATTGAGTTTATCGCAGGAATGGCCGTTGGAGGAACACCCCTCTCTCCTGCCGATAGCTCAGATTTGCCAATAGAAGTCAGGTGGAAGCCTGGGCTGTTCAAAAAAATCAGGGGTGTCCAGGAAGAATACGTACACAACAAAAAACCTTGACTTCAGGAAGGCGGTTCCTGTCCCCTGCTGAGGCCTAGTTATCTACCTCTAGAAATCCAGATAACAGAAGCCCAGCAGAGGTTAGGACCAACCCAGAAAAGCACAGCAGTGAACTGAAGAAGACTTACCAACAGCCAAGCGCACCCCCCGGAGGCAAGAGGCGCAGGCACGCCTGAGATTAGGCGTGCGCCGCTGCTTCTTGCCACAGGGTGAGGCGGACGAAGGACCCCAACGGGCGTCCTCTGCAGGCATTTGTTGGCGCTGCGAGAGGCTAACAAAATGCCTGCGAGAGGTAGGCTGCCGGAGCAAACGACGAGGGATGAAAGGGGGAAGGAGGCGAGGAATCCCTGCCATAGTGACTCAAGGGGCAAAAGATAGGGCGGGGGCAATGCCTGCCTATCCTTAGGCTCTTGAGTCAGCAAGCGGGAACAATGACGAGAGGGGCGGAGTCGATGAGGAGAGGGTAAACACGGGGCCGCCTTTTATACCCCAGCAGGGCCAACAAATGAGGCATTCCCCTAAGGGGAAAGGCAACAACCACGGTTTTCTCGCCACCACCAGCCTCATCTCCCTCCCCGCCAGAGGGAAAGTAGACAAACGCGAAATTTTCGCCAGTCCCAGCCTCCTCATTCGCCAACCCACCACCCCAAACACCTCCTCAACCACCGGCCGCGAGACAAAACAAACAACGATTGGATTACAACTGGGAGCCCGAGAGGGTCAGAAGAAGGGAAGAGAAGGGGAGCTGGATGAGTGAATGAGCCACTCGGTGACTACAGTGCGTATTAGGCCAATCCTCAACCTGACGCCACACATCTGGGCGAGATAAACAGGCCCTGCCTTCATGCAACACACTCCTCCTCACCCTTCGCCACCGCACCCGGCCAACAAATGTCCCACCACATCGGGCCAGAAGTTTATCGAATCAAAAAGCAAGAGGAATCAGACATGAATACCACCTCACCACCAGTGCGGGGACCGAGACCCCTGAGAAGGACCACTACTGCGGAAATAGGTCACCATGGGGGTCACTTCCTCCAAACTATCACTCAGACCGGAGGCTGCTTGACCCCCGGAAGCCTGACCGGAAGTACCAGCATCCTCCGTCACACTCACCGGAAGAGGATCACCGACAGCGCCCGCATGCACACCTCAACAGGAAGCGTGTGAAAACAGAGCAGGAGAATCCGGCGGAAATACAGGGCTGGAAGCAGGACGGAGTGGGGGCTGCGTGGCTGGAGCCAGAGGCCACCGAATGGGAAGCGATGGAGTGAGGCCCAGAGTACCCACCGACGGCCGGCGATGGGCCTGCCTGAACCGGGATCTCCACGTACTCCCCGACGGATGCTCCACCTCCCTCCCATTCTCCCCCCACGCCACCTCCCACCAGCCAGCTGGCATCCGGCTCAGCACCTCCGTCCATCCCTGCCAACGACCCAGTCTGAAGAACCCGGACCACCAGGAGCAAGGAAGCGGACAATTGCGCAGGTGGACCACTGGCTTGGCCTTCTTCACCGGCGGCATCCCCGGAGGCCCCGAAGACTTGGCCAGGGCCTCGCGGATCTGAGCGGCCAACCCCTCCTTGGAAGACTGACTGGAAGGACGGAGCATCGGGGTTGCGGGGGGCCGAGAGTGCTGGAAGCCAGTGGGGTCCTCACGCTCGCCAGTCCCCACGGGACGCTGCCAACGGGCGTCCACCCCAGGCAATCCGACGGGGAGGCCGTGAGTCAGGCGCCAGCGGATGACGAACGCCGGGACAGGCTGCGTCACCAACTCCGCAAACCCTGCCCCAACTCCGCGGTGGGCCACTGACATCGCGCGCCCCGCTGCAACCAATTGACACCCCGCTGAGACAAGAGGAGGACGACGGAGTGGAAACCTTGCTCCGACCAGGAGAGGTCACGAGCCTTCTGCCGAAGCCGCCGCTCCTTCGTTGTCACCCCCTTGATCTTGGAGGCATCCTGGAAGTTCCAGGGGTTGGAGCGTCCGCCAGGGTAATCCACGATGCAGGCCCGGTAGCTGGCATCCTGGCGAAGCCCGTCTCGCTTGGTGTAGAGGCCGGGATAGTCCGTGCCCGCCGGCCAGCAGTAGACGCTACACCGCAACGTGTCCTCCGGGCGACAGACGGCATCCAAATCCCACATCCCAGTCCCCGCCTCGTACGACATTGGCAACTCCGGCGGCCAATGCTCCACCCACCGATGAGGGGGGCAAAAGCGGAGCACCCAGCGATGCCAGCCCGGTGCTACAATCGACAACTCCAGAAGCCCAGGAGAAAGAAGAGGACGTACGAGGAATGTCGAAGTTGGCGTCCAGAGGACGGAGCCGAGGATGAAACCCAGTGGAGTCCACCTGCCCGGCTCCGACGCCCGTCCCCATATCCACACAGCCACCTACCAACAAACCCTCCAGCGCTCGCCAAAGATGAGGGAACCCAAAAAGCCTTACGAAGGTGAGCCAAGTCCACCTTCGGCCAGGGTCCAGTGGACGGAAGGGCAACCGGAAGGAGGTCCCGGACCAGACCCGGGTCCAGCCCCACCCGAAGCCGCGCGCACCACTCCTCTTCCGTCTCGTACCGGTAGGGACGGGTGAGCTCGTGGACCACCCGCCCCGGGGCCTGACCAGGAAGGACAGCACTAAATGACCGGAACAACCAGGATAGGAAGTGGAAACGTCGGGAGCGGCGAAAAAGAGGAAGGGGCTCGGCAGCCGGTACTGACACGTCGCTGGCTTGCACCCCTGCTTCAGCCAGGAGATGAAGGAAGGATCGGGCAGCAGGTTCTACGACAAACCATCCATCACCCGGAAGTAAAAAACAGTCAAGGAACCCCGAGGCTGTTGACGAACAACACGACGCCCAGGGGCTCCTCTACCCGCAGTCCAAACAGGTCGCCGTTCTGAGGGCAGAGCGCTGCGTGGTAGGCGCACGCCAGCCGCCAGCTGGTTTGCCACGCGTACTGGACCTGCTCTGGATAGCGACGGCGGAGTAGGGGTGGGAGCACGGCCACGGAGCACTCCGGGTAGCGCTTTTTCCAGAAGAAAATACTGCCCCACTGCAGAAACCAACTTCCGCCGACGTCTAAGAGACCGGAAAAACCCACCATTTCGCGCAGCTCCGGCACCAAATCGAAGGGCGCAGGAGCGGCTGTGCGGAAAAGACTGCAGTGGCCCACCAGAAGCGCCAGGTGCAGGGGCCGGATGCTGAGGCCCAAGGGACCACGCTAAAAAGGGACACCGGCTGAGTTCGCGGAAGGAAAGGCAGGGAGGAACCAGGATGCTCTGGTAGTGAAGGAGGGCGTAGATGAGACTGCCGAACTCGTCACCTGCCCAGCAGACGATGACGACGCCGACGCCCATCGCGTCCTCCAGCAGAGTAGGAGGGAGACTACTGACGGTTTGACCACCCACCAACACGATCGCCTCCCGGTCCCTGCGAGCCTGAGGGCCCTGCCGAACGGAGACCTCGCCGCGGCCTTCATGGCAGCGAAGCACGAAGCAGCCCTCGGGGATGCTGGAGGGCTCAGCGGAGGGGTAGGACAGGTCAAGAAGGACGGTCTCGGCCTCACTACGACCAGCCGCCATTCGTCCCGCCTGTGCAACAGTGAACTGCAGCCAGACCGCTGGGGAAGCAACACCAAGCGCCCAGAAGCCACGCCCCCAATCGATTCCAGACACACTCTCAGACGCTGCGCTGCACACGGCTGGTTTCGGGGCCACTTATCCAAGGCTAGACAGGATAAATCAGTGGAACCAGGAAGAGAATCAGAAGGAAGCATGATAGAGGGGATGAATCTGGGTCTGGAGCCATTCACGAACAGCGCTCTTGCAATCACCAGAAAAGCCCCAATCACCCCAACACCCCATATCCAGGACACCACGCAGGAGAGCTAGCGCGGCGGACTCGGTCGCCCCGTCGATGCTCTCCCCCAGCCCGTCGCAGCTCAACTGCCGCTGGGGTGTCACCAGACGGAGCTCGACGCGTTTGAGGCCCTCCTTCTCGCCCATCTCAAAATGGAAAATTCGGCCAAGCCCCTGCCTAGGCAGCCATTACCAGCTCCAGGACGAAAGCTTGGCCAAACTGGCGCTTGGCGGACTCGTTGAGGAAGGCGAACACCGTGGGCAGGGAAGAAGGGGAGCCAGACGGTCCCGCCACCTCCTCAAGCGACTCCTCCACGGGAGCCTCTTGGCCGTAACCAGACGCCGGAGCCACCGCCGTCTCGCCCGTCACCGCCACCTCAACAGGGGCCATCTCGTCAGAGCGGAAGCTGAGCGAGGGAGGCAACCGAGAATTGGCCCTGCCCGCCCAGATACGCTTGTACCGGCGGAGGATAGACCCCCGGAGCCCCGCCGGAGGTCAGACGGAACTCCAACGGAAGAAGCCCCGGCGGATACAGCATCAGTAGGAGGCCCATCATCTGGACGCAGGAAGCCCGCAGGTAGTGCTGCAAAGATTGGCACTATCAACCGGGAGGAAACCCCCCCCCCTCAGGGGGGGGGGGGCCAAAAAACCGGCAAGAGGGGGGCCCCCACAACCCCGCCCCAAACCCCCGCGGCCCCCAGGGCCCCCCGCCTCCCCCCCCCCCCCCAGGGGGGGGGGGGGGCCCCGGGGGCGCAAAAACCCCCCCCCCCCGCCCCCCCCGCCGAAAAGAAGGAGTAACAAAAACAAAGGGAGACCGAAAACAAAAAACCAAAAACCCAACCCCGTCCGCGAGGAGGTCGTGGTAGGAGGCGGGAGACTTCAGGAAGCGTCCCCAATCCGTCCTGCCCAGCACCGTTTCCATGTGGAACTCCATCTCGGACAGCTGCTCAGCATAGCGACGCTCAAGGAACCGGCCTTCGCCATCATCAACCCAAACTCAAGCGTCCGTACCCGACTTAGGCTATCCACCCGCCCTTGGGTGTAGCGAAGGCGAGGGCCTGGAAGAAGGAGAGAAACTCGGGGACGCTCGTACGCCCCCAACACCTCGCAGGCCGCTCGAAACTCCTCCAGATGGTGAACCTCAAATTAACGACCATCACCGACCAATGAGGACCGGAAGTAGCGCACGATGCCGCGGGCGGAATCATGTACGAAGCCCAGCTTCCGGCGCTCCTTGGCAGAAACGCCGCTCAGAGCCTCTGGGCTCACGTAGAGGTCGTTGCTCCCCATGCAGATGCCAATGTGGAAGTACTCGAGGCGACCCCGCTGCAACAGGGGACTGCTGGGAAGAAGAGGGGGGAAAGGACGACAAAAACAAACTTGAAGAAGGAGAGAGCGGAGGAGGGCCGGCAGATGCGAAAGACGGCCGCCGGACAGGAAGGCCAGGACCACCGGGTAGCCCACGCCTGCCTCCAACGATGCCACATCCACCGAGGCACCCTGCTCGTCCATGATCAAGAGCCCAGCGTGGCGGGACTGAGCCACTGAAGGACCCATGCTGATTATTGGGTTGCCCTCCATGCCCACCTTCCACTCCGGCCAATTTTCACGAGCCATCGGGGAGTTGCGAAAGGGCTACGGTTCCAGCGAACACTGACTGAGACAGACAAAACCCCCGCCTCTTTGTTTAGGAGGCGCCCTGAGCTACTGGACTAAAGGAGCTCCTGGGGAAATTCACGCACCACTCCAAACCCACTTTCCCCCCCTCCCCAAATACCCCCAGTGAGAATATAAAAGGGGGAAAAGCGACCACACACACACACCAAAACCCAGGATGGAGGCCCTGGTAGCCTCGCTGAAGGATACGAAGGCGCGCTATCCACGTTCTACTTCATCAGTCCCACCCAACCCCATCACCACAGAGGACCTGGCCCTGCTCGCCTTCCCACCGGATCCCGTCATTCCCTCCGAGGTGAGCCCCGAAAGGGCATTAGAAGATATGAAGTTCTTGGGCTACATGGAGTGGGAAGACTTTGTTGGGGAGAATGCTCAGGAAGCCTCAGGAGGAGTGGTAACTTATGGTAAAGCCATGAGGAGAGCACTGAGGACGGGTATTTACTCAGCCACCATTGTGGGGGAGGGACAAGGAGGCTCACTTAAAATTAAAGTCACCTCTGTGCCCCCAGGCTCTCACCAGGAACTTCCGGAAGAGGGGGAGACGGGGTGGATCACCCCTTACACTCCCTGCAGGCAGTGCTGCGTTGTCACACGGCAGCTGCTGCTTGACCAACTCCAACTGCGACCCACCCTTACCCATCGCGTAGGAGATGAGATCAGCTGCGCAGGGGTACGAAAACTGAGCCCCCGCTTCTGGAGTCCCAGACTTGTGCTCTCCCCACCTCCTAGCCAGCTAACAGGAGTCTTAGCAGTCACGGAGGACTTAGCGGGAGTCCCCGGGGGAAAAGGGAGCTGGGTAAGAAGCCTACGGATGGAATGGCCTCACTCCCTCCGGTACCGCTTTGCATTCCTACAAACCAGGGTATGTAGCAATGGTAACGGAACTTTTCTACCCCAGACCACCTGTGGGTATGCCACATTATCCGAACAGGAGTGGCAAAAGGCGGAAGCTAGGCGCGAGTGGGAAAAAGGCCAGGGACCCCGCCATGGGGAAATTGTGATGCTAAGTAGTGTCAGGACGGAGGACCAGACAACTCCCTTCGAAGGCCTAGGAATTAAGAACATCACCGACCTCCGGGTAGGCGACAAACCACTGCTGGAACGTTGGAGGACGTCGACAGGAGTTAAGATCAATCGGAGAACCTCCCCAGGACACATCCATTTCCGGGATGTGCCCACGGCCCTAGGAACCCTAGCCAGAGCCACCTATGAGGAAGTTCGGGCGGTCAAAAATGCCTTGACCGACTGGTGGCGGAAGGAGCCACTGATGATGGTTGACTTCGAGGTGGGACCGGAAGATCTCACGATCTCCGTTTCCGTCCCCAACCTCCAGGCACCCAGCGTCGCACTAGGTACCAGCCCCATCCTAATCCTCCCGATCCCGCCAAGGGGACGCTCCCAGACGATAGCTGTCGTCGTGGCCACAAGGGCCAAAATTAAGGGATTGATGTCCATGACACTAAAACTCAGCCCCACATTAGGGGAGGAAGATGTAGTGCGACTTGGGCTAGAGCAAATGGCGGAAGCAGCGAGGAAATGCCCCAAGATGCGGAAGTGCAGGAGCATAGCCATCTCCTCCAACCTTCCGTCCTGCCCTAGCCTAGTCGCTGCGTGGGAACCCAACCAAATACTGGCGTTTTACCACGCGACCCAAATGAATCGCCTGTATCTCCAATTAAATAATACATCTCTAGATTGGGCAACCTCAGAACAGAAACCAGGTGCGACGGAGGAAGGATCGACGGCACCAACAACGTCACCCCCAGAAACCACGCCACCAGTTCCCCACCATCTCAGTTAGGACACTTACCGAGGTTATGTAGGTAGATTCACTAGTAGTAGTGCAAACCTACACCCTCGGGTGATGGAATGCAGCAGGCCTCGAGCCTAGCCAACCATGCAAACCACTATTGCCACTCTCAGCCCAGTCGACGCCAGAGGAGGATTCGACCTTCAATGGAAGGAAACGCCTCCGCCCGATCGGCTACCAGGACTTGGTTACACCGCACAACCCTTCTATGCCCTTCCTCTTGCCGCAACGGACCGTAGGGCCAGTATCCTCTCAGCCCTCCGGGTTCCCCTTCGTTATCTGGCTTTAGGAAATGAAGAGGTGGGCGTATGGGACGTCCGAGAACGACTAGGGACCACTGGATGGGAGCCCACCAGGATAACTCTGCCTACGGCACCAGGACGTTACTACTGCACCCCGGCTCTCATCGTCCGGCGGGAAGAGCCCGAAACCGCGACTGCGGGTAACCCCAATTCCTCCTTTGTCGTGCGAATCAGAGGGCAAGTTGCAGTAGCCTTAGAAGAAGGAAAGGAGAGGAGAGACAAAATAAAGGGATGGGCAATTATAGACCAGGATACAGAAGTCTTCGAGAGAAAACTAGGCCCAAAACCCCAGGAAGGACTCCCCATATTGATTCTGAGGATGGAAACCCAGAAACAGGCAGACAATGGGGAACAAAGGTACACCATAAAATCCTATAAGCCATTAGCCTACAACCAGTTAGCAGGGTGGACCTCCCTTCCCTATCAAGCACTAAGGAACACATTTGATGGGAAATATAAAGCAACACTGCAAAGGCTTAAACAGCAGGACAGGACCTTCCTGATAAACCACTTCGCAATAGCTATGTTCGATTACTTAAATGAAAACGAGACTCAAACACCAGGAAGGAATGGGAAAAGGGTACCAGCTACATGCCATATCCAGGAAACGGAAGGGGAGGAATACGCTACTTTACTAGTTGAACAGGAAGACATGGTGGACATCAAGGGAGCTTTCCAAATTCAGATGGAGTTTCCGGAACTGACCACCCCCATCAAGGGTAGAATAGTGTGGGAAGAGACCAAGGCAGAGGGATGGGAAGCGAAAGCTTGGATAGAGGCTAGCTCCCTAGTGCCCCTGCACCAGAAGTACATTAGCTTAGGAAAGGAAGTCGGTAATCAGCAATTAGAGATATGGCTGTCAGCCGCGAACGACACTGAAAGTCCATATCTGGATTACCAGACCAGGTATGCAGGAGCACAACTCAACGGGAAGTCAGCCACCTCGCGACTTCTACGAAGTTGCGTGGGGCTTCATCAAGAGGGGAAGGGAAGTGACCCCGCATACGGGCCCATTTCTACGTGCATCGCACTCAAGGATAAGGAACTCACCAGGAATCAAAACCTTGTAATTAAAGCCATGGCGCTAAGTGGGACAGAGGAAGCACCACAAAATGCCATTATACTAATTCCAGGAGTCCCGGGGGCAAGCAAAACAAAAACTTCCCTTCTAGGAGCATGTAATTATATTATGTATCGAAGGAAGAAACTGAACCTGCCGCATGAGGAGGCTAGGATACTATTCATTGCTCAAACAAATTACGCAGCTAGCCAAGCCTATCGATCAGTGACGCAGATCCTGACAGCGCTGATGGACAACGGCGACGAAGAAGCGGCGGAAACGATTCGGCCACTCAGGATCTGTAGCCGAACCCATGCAGAGGTAGGAGACTTCCGGACATGGGATTGGCTGCCAGCACATTTATTGCTGAGGCAGGCTGAGGCCAGGATCAGGAATCACTTTCCCACCGAGGAAACAATAGGAATGGCAGCGAAAGAGACTAGCGAGGTCGCGGGATTCAAATATGGGGATCAGCAGGAGGGCGACTATCTGGAGTTCGTGAAGAGAATAGGAGAGGTCATAGAGTGCGAGAATCAGTTGGCACGGGCCAAAGAAGCAGCTAAGACAGGGGGAAAAGAAGCCAAGCTAGAAGTTCCAAGGTGTAGAGCCAGACTACAATTGCTTCGACGACAGCCCCTGTCTAGCTTTGTGTCCTTCCTGAATCCCAATCTTATCTTCGCCACGTTAGATTCGAGTAAGTTCTATTTCCTGCAGAGCCTCAACTTTCAACCCACCATGATCATCATGGACGAAGCCAGTCTTATCCAACGAGACTTAGCCTTGTGGCAGATAGGACAGGTGGGAAATAAGTTGTCCTCTATAGTAATTACAGGAGATGAGCAACAGCTGCAACCACATCATCAGTTGCCTGGAGTGGCGGCTAGAGTTGCGGCCATGAGCATTCTGGAGGCCTTGATGCACCCCCAGGACTCGGGACCTTTCGCAGTGCTACCATTGGATGAGTCGTTTAGGTTAACCCCTGATGCTGTGCGGCTAATCTCGGCTTTCTACCAGGAGATTACACCGAGGGCATTTTTCCCTCTGGAGCACACCAAGGATGCGATAGAGGCTTTTCCATTTCTTCAGACTAGCCACAGGACAATCTTTTTGCATGTCTCTGGCCAAGAATCAGAGACGCACAGTCGCAGCAACTTCGTGGAAGCAGAGTTGACGCTTGTCGCGGTTCAGCGACTACTTCGCAGGGTTCCTGCAACGCACATTCTAATTATCACCTATTATTCAGCCCAGCAAAAACTTATGAAGCATCTGCTGGCCCAGGAGAATTTAGAAGTAGCAGTAAGGACGGTGGATTCGGTCATTGGCCTGGAATCCCCTTTTGTCATCGTCTCTATGACCCGTTCACAAGGCGGAGAACAGGAACCCAACATTGGGTTTGCAGGATCAGCCCATCGAGCCGTTGTGGCTCTGAGTAGGGCTTCGAAGGGACTCATTGTGATAGGGAATTTCTATACCTTTGCAGGAGCCTTCGGTCGACGGACCTTGCGGGGGTCATCAGGAGCAGGAAGGGCTTATGAAAGCTTTCTTTCGCTGCTCAGCGAGGGCCGGGTTGTTGAAAATTTCAAGTCCCTGTTGCAACGCAAAGGTGACTACCGGTATAATTGCCGAGGACAATTGCTCCTGACAGGTTCCGGGGCTCGCATCTTAAGGCCCTTGAAAGGAGATTTGTTTCCGAAGCGATCAGCTGATAATTTGTATTACCAGGAGTATCCCAGGAGCCGAGACCGGAAATCCGAGTCCAGACCTAGGGCGAGGCCGCTTACGGTCCGGAGGGATCTAACGTCGAGTGACTCACCAATCGAGCAACCCCGGGACGAGGGCCTGCAGTCCCGTTTTGCAACCTGGAATCCCTGGCCCTTAACCCCCACGCATGGTGCGATGGGAGGGTTTGGAATTATTCCGATGGAATTGGAACAGAGGAATCACCCATTCTGTTTATAGACCAAACGGGCTTGCAGGATCAGGAAATTGAGGATCTTTCCAGGGCGATGAGAGCTGTGGCGACGACCACCCAGTACGCTGAGGTTTCGGAGGGCCATTCCACGGTGCCCTTCCGTGGAACCTGCAATACCTCTGCGAGAGCATAGTTAGTTACACATCGCCCCAGCCATGTCCAGGAGCTAGTCCTAAATGTTGCCCACGCGTGAGGCCAGTTTAGTTGACGCTTTTATGGCATGACCAGTCGTGTAAGCCTTGTCTTATAACGATGAGAGTGAAGAGTTGGTCTCAGGTCTGATGTTTCAACTGGACCATGTGTACTTTAGTCGCACCCTTCCTATGATAGCTGAGTGAGAAGAAAACCCTATCTTGTGCCCTTATGTTTCACCCAGTTGATGAGGATGCCTCTGTGTCTTCTCCTCCAATCCGGGTGCTTTTGGATGAAGAGTGCGATTTTAGAACCTTCCGGCTTAGGAGTGAATAGGGCCAGCCAGGATTCGGATGTTTCAGTTGGACCTCATGAGTAGGCGAGGCTCCTCAGTGCCAATGTGTTTTGGGAACGCAAAAGTGAGTACTTGGCCGCCGGATGTTTCGAGCAATGCGTAAGAGGCTCTTGTGAGTTCCTCACTGTAATAGCTCGCTGAAAAGACTGACTCTACCCGGCTGAGGCCATGGCCTTTTTGGTTCCTGCGCGGAGCTACTCAGGAGCCTGATGTTTCTGCTAGGATGCTTTAATTCCCTTGCCGAATTCGCGTCTGATCTGGAAGTGTTACCTAGCCTTGTTGTCAGCTGATGTTTCACTCGGTCAGTATAGCTTTATACCCTTTTCTCTTGGCAATCTTCAGTTCAATTCTGCATCCACCAGGAACGGAAGTGACTCCAGCCGCGCCCCAACTCGGACCCTTTGGTACCCAGGCCTGTTATGTTTCAGGACCTTGCCTTAAAGACGCTGAATACTGCAGGGCCAATTGTTGTGGTTTTTCTGGCTGAAATTTGGATGCCCCTGTCTCACCTTCCTATGTCTTTCCGGATGTAGAATAGCGAGGAGGTATTCGACGGATGTCCGATGATGATTGTGGACTCTGTTCTGTAGCTTCGTGACCTCAGCCCCACATTAGGGGAGGATGTTGTGACCCAATGCAGCCTTCGGTGGGCGAAGCACACCGTAGTTCTGTTTATTCAGGGTGTTGACAGAGATGTGCCCCCAAGCTGGTTGTGATGGCGGCGAGTGCGGACCCTTCAGCAAAGCTCCCGTGGAGACAGCCTGGGCGCAAGAACTCCTTCGCTCTAAGTGACGAAGATGGAGAGTTTCCCCTACCGTAGGCTGTCCAGGTTGAGCTATTGGAGTCCTGCCTTTCGCGCCTCATGTATGCTTTGGGTGGCGATGCCTTCCTCTCTGTACACACCTGGCTTTGTTCAACCATCGGCATTGTTCTCTGTGTATATAAGCCGGATGCTGCCCCTGTCGCCAGTTCAGTCGGCGAGATTGTGGGCCCTGACTCAAGAGATTGATGTACGTGCTGTGAACTACTGCTGATATCTGGAGTGCTGGCAGTATGCGATAAAGGCGGACCGTTGTCATCAGTCACGTAAGCAACCAGATCCACCGCACAATCGAGGCCAGTAAGGGCCTGTAAGGAAGTATCACCACAGGAAGTGTGAGTGACAGATAGGCTCCGGAGGAAGTCCGGCAGGAAAGCCTAGGCCGCAGGAAGCGGCGTTGCATCGAGCTCGGTGAGGTAGGTTC
Organism: Ptycholaimellus sp. GST1_10; assembly: GCA_030248095.1. Classification (NCBI taxonomy): domain Eukaryota; kingdom Metazoa; phylum Nematoda; class Chromadorea; order Chromadorida; family Chromadoridae; genus Ptycholaimellus; species Ptycholaimellus sp. GST1_10. The sequence continues at coordinate 13,235 of JASANA010000987.1, forward strand.
CACCGATAGCTGAGACCGCTGGAAATCGGGCACGGTGAAGTGTAACCGAGGCGGAAAGAGCTAGGACATAGCCAAAGGGTTTACAGCAAGGCTGTGACAGGTGTCGTCTGGGCTGCTGCTCTGGGTGTAGCCGGGAACAGAGGCACGGAAACTGTCGTCCTTCCGTCGGAAGCAGCCAGCATGTACACACCACCAACCAACAACAAAAAACAAAAAACACTAGTAGTAGATGTATTTCCTTGACTTTTTGCTCGAGGCAATTACAAAATTTGGAGAAAAGAGACCCACAATTGGCTTGCCGATGGTACCAGTTATTTCTTCCACTTTTAATATAGTATAAAATGTATATATAAAAATTTTTTTATATGTATGAAAAATAAATAAATAAAAATAAACTCATTGAAAAAATATAACAAACATAAAAGAATCGAAAATATATTAGGATATTAATGGATAAAAAAATAAAATATAAATAAAAACATAATGATTCAAAAAATAAAAAAAAAAAAAAAAAAAAAAAAAAAAAAAAAAAAAATTAAATTTATAAGAAAAACAAAATATTTTTGTGAAATTTTCATGATATATGCTTAGGGCAATCGATTTTTGGGAGAAAAGAGCTCTAATTTTGACCTGCCGATGGTACCAGTTGTTTTTTCAACTTAAAGTTTCCAAAATAAAAATGATTGCCTAAAAAGGATTCGAACCTCTCAGTTTCACTCAGCTGTTTAATCGCATAGACCACTACACCACGGATGCATATACATAGCTGCTTAACTGAAGACTTATGAACAAAAGTCAATACATGAGGCCCAAGGACCCGGGGAAGAGTTGTGGGGGAAGAAATGAATACCTACTATCGTCCATTGAATAGATGCGGAGAAGAAGGAGAAGAAGGAGAAGAAGGAGAAGAAGGAGAAGGAGGAGTTCGGACAAATGGTTTTTTGCATTTTTCACCCTAAAATCAAACCCTAATATATTATTATATAGTGGGTTATACTAACCCAAAAAGTATCTCTTATCTATATTTTACCTGCGATTGAAGTAGGGGAAATTTTTTTATTTAGCTTAATTTGAATTCTACTTGCAACTGAAGTGGATGAAATTTTTTCTTAGCAAAAAAATAAGTTTTATATCTTAGATTGTGAACTTTGTGCACTGTAAAACTATCGTCAGTCCAATGTAAAACTGGATTAATTAATGATAAGAGAGCACCTGGCCAAAATACTAATAAGTGTATTTGAAATCTGAGGTCCCAAAAAAAAGTAAAATGTAGCAACATTTTTAAAAAATATGCACAGCAAAAAATTTTTAACTGACTCTGCTACCTATCTCCATTGCAATTAATTGCAATTGACTACAAAAAATATGCCTCAGTTTAATTTCACCTACATATGATAGTTTTCAAAAAATAGACAAAAATTTGGACTTAAAATTTTAAAAAAAAATTATATTTCAACTAATGGGTAAAGTCTGCAAAATTTGGGAGCCAACTACATTTTGACCAAATAAATTGTCATTAAAGTAAGGTGCTCTCTTATCATTAATTAATCCAGTTTTACATTGGACTGACGATAGTTTTACAGTGCACAAAGTTCACAATCTAAGATATAAAACTTATTTTTTTGCTAAGAAAAAATTTCATCCACTTCAGTTGCAAGTAGAATTCAAATTAAGCTAAATAAAAAAATTTCCCCTACTTCAATCGCAGGTAAAATATAGATAAGAGATACTTTTTGGGTTAGTATAACCCACTATATAATAATTTCATCCACTTCATACAGGGGCAAGGCCCCTATGCATGGAGACGAAGATGGGGTTGGTGATCAGCTGCTTGTTCACCACGGCCTGGTGGAAGCCCATGAAAAACATACCATAATCTACATCCCAAATTACCTATATGATGCTAATTGTAGGGTCAAAAACCCTTTAATATGCCTCCAGATGAAGTTGATGATGGGCTGCTTGTTCACCACGGCCTTGTGCATGCCCATGGAGACCAGGTGGAAGCAATTGGGTGCCAGAATCGTAATCTACGTCCAAAAATACCTATATGGTGCCTTTTTAAGGCCAAAAAACCTATAAAATGCCTCAAGATGAAGTTGATGATGACCTGCTTGTTCACCACGGCCTTGTGCATGCCCATGGAGACCAGGTGGAAGCAACTGGGTGCCAGAATCGTAATCTACGTCCAAAAATACCTATATGGTGCCTTTTTAAGGCCAAAACAACCTATAAAATGCCTGAAGATGAAGTTGATGATGACCAGCTTGTTCACCATGGCCTTGTGCAAGCCCATGGACACCTGGTGGAAGCAAACGGGTGCCAGAATCGTAATCTAGGTCCAAAAATACCTATATGGTGCTATTTTATGGTCAACTACACTAGAAAAACATCACAAAAAACTTCATAAACATCAGAAAAAACATGAGAATACTGGATTTCTACCCAAAAACTTGATGTTTCGACCTAAAAAACGCGGAAAATGCAGAAACTAGGGGTGCCATGACACTCAGCGGCATCGATTTACCCTAGAACCGTTGAGATCCACACCCCAGATGTTGCCCAAGTGTCTGCAACACTTGCTGGACGGACGGACGGACGGACGGTCGGTCGGACGGTCGGTCGGTGTGCACCCGGACACCGGACTTTTTTTTTAAAAAGTTTTTTTGAAATAACTTTTTTAATAAGGCACTAAAAAATTTTTGTCCAAAGAGGACCCCCCACAATTCGACCACGGCACGTCGATTGAGCCTATTTGAAGTTGAGATTGAGATGAAGTTGATGATGACCTGCTTGCTCACCACGGCCTGGTGGAAGACCACGCAGACCAGTTAGAAGCAAACGGGTGCCACCATCGTAATCTACGTTCAAAATTACCTATATGGCCCTGTTATTTTGGCGAAAAACCCTGTAAAAGGCATAAATATAGAGCTGGAATTGAATAACATGCAAAAAAAACCCCAAAAAACTGAATTTTTACCCAAAAAGTTGATGTTTCGACCTAAAAAACGCGGAAAATGCCCAAAATAGAGGTGCCTTGATACTTTTCCGGCTTCCTCTCAACTTCGATAAGGTCACAAATGGGTCTATACATTTTCTGGACCTAGAAATCGATGCAGAGGGCAGAGGGAGAAGGGTATATGACAAGAGACGAAGCTTCAAATTTGAGGTGATCTCTCTTCCAGACAAGCAGAGCAATCAACCGATCCAGCTCGGCCTGGACACATTCTTCAGCCAGACCCTCCGATTCTGCAGAATATGCACAGAATGGGAAGACCTTCGCCTGAACTTCGAGATTCTTGTCGCTACTATGAGGCAAAGAGGTTACCAGAACTCAGAGCTCCGAAATGTCATCCAAAGACTCAATCGTAGATACCCTCAATTGTTTAGCGCAATACGAAATACAGGTCAAAGTAAGCTAGTAGCTATCATATATAACTGATCGCAAAAACCATATTTTTCAACCTACCTAGAAACATGGGCTGCCGCTGGGCTTGTCTTGCAGGCAAAGGAGATGGACAGAGAGGCAGAGGAGAACAGCAAATCGGACAAGATCTGGACGCACACAAACGAACAAAGCAACGAACAAGCTACTACGGATCAGTGCGTGGCCTCAACGCTTCTCCAATTTTTCTGGTTTGAAGGTACTCGACTTTATTTCGTCTACTCCGCCACGCACTCAACATTTGGGCCTGTGAGAGTTGCTAATACGGGTCCCTCAGGCAATCAGGAGTTCGGGCGGCGCAGCGCAGAGGCAGCTAAGACAGCAAGCAAAGAAGATTAGCTCGTTTTCGTCTATCAATTGATTGCATACCTAGTACCAGATAATATTGAAATCGTCATCTATTTGTTTGATGTGAATCATCCTAATAAACAAATTACCACAGGTTGCGGATGACCCTGCCGCGTGGACTACGCGAGGGGTCAAAGGTGACCACGACAGCGCTACACTGCTAAATCTTCACCATCAAACGACGCTTATCTTCGACAGCTAAGCCAATTTTCTTTCTTTCTGCGTCTGTCCGTCCTCTTTCAGCTATGCATCCAGGCGAGAGCCGTACGATGCTGCACTTAGGCGAGAGCCGGAAAGTGCATGGGCTAGTTTTCTACGTAATTGAAAAATCAGTCATTGGACACACCCAGGCGAGAGCCGTACGGTGTGGGGCCTAGGCAAGCGCTGTATGGCCCATGGCGCTTGCGTCATTCCTCTGACTGTCATTTGTGCAATTCCTAAAAAACTCTCTTTCTGCTTCCCTATCTAAATATCAGCTCAGCCACAACATGGAGACTTTTAGCAAGACTTTGACTCTGTAAAATCTGGCCTCGCGCGAACATGGTTTGTAGACTATAGCACTTGTAACACTATTGCTGGCAAAGTTGATAAAATTATTGACCATAAAATACTGCTCATCAATTCAAAATTTAACAGAGTTTTCAATTCTCTAATATTTCAATCAAACTGCATATCATTCTCCATGCCACATTTGTGGCTTTGAATTTTCAATCCTTGACCACAGATCTGTTGCGTCGGCATGTAACATTCTACCAGAAGAGAGAATAGGACGCAGGCAACCGGCGTAACAAACCCTTCTGCGACAACTGAAGAGCCATAACAGAGTTACCCATTTGTCAATAGAGGTAACACCCTTCAAAACCTGATATGTATTACCGTTTACATTTTCCAGGGGTTAGTAATCCCTGGGTTCTAGTATATATGACTAGTTATAGGGTTAAGCCCGTGGTGTGGGCGATAAATCACCAAAACCCAATATGAACACAACAAATACTAATTCACCTTTCCCCGTTTCAGAAGAGGGCTTACGAGCTTGCTCATCTGCCACGGGAACCCTTACTCAACCTCACCAGCTGGCCCGGGGGTTGCAAGATGTCTCAGGGCCAGTAGACCCAGTCAATAAGTGGCAAGGAAGACTCAGAAGACGAAGAGGTGCAGTAGACGAGGCAGTCCGAGAGGAGGTATCAGCACAAAATCCAGTCACAGAACCACTCAGACCCTCCGCCAAACAGGTTAAAACGGATTGCATGTTCAATGTCGATGGAACTTTGAGTGAGGGAAATGCAAGCAAAGATGTGCTTTCAGCAACTAGATGCTCTAGATGTGGAACCTGTGGAACCTGGGCGGAGAACCAACGATGGATTGAGCAGAGCAACAGTTGGAAGAAGATGCGATGCAACATAGAAGCTGGAGTTGGATGCGACAGCAGAAATGTGATCTACGTGTTAGAGTGCCCAGTAGCAGGCTGCGACATGACCTACGTAGGGCTCACAAGCCAGAGGGCAAAAGACAGGATGCGAGACCACAGACGCAACATCCATAAAGGCGACATCGACACAATCGTCTACAGCCACTTTACGACAGCTCATGGTCACAAGGTTCAGCCAAAGACAAAGCTCCTAGACCAGGTTATCGATGAGGAATTGATAGTGAATAGTAGGGCACTTGAAGAGAGAGAACAGCAGTGGATCCTGGGACTGAATACTGTATGGCCATGGGGACTGAACACTAACATTACAGGATTCGGGACAATAGGTACAACCACCGATCCAGTGGACAGGAAGAACTGCCCATGGTTCCACGTGAGGCCGGAACGAACAACAACAAGAGGCGACTGCAAGAAAAGAGGTCGAAGAAAAGGCGAGGAGAACATTCTTTCCACTGATGACGAAATGGAAAGGACTGTCACTCAATTGGTAGATCTGGGCTTTAGGAGAAAGGAGCTGTACAGAATACTCGAAGGGATGAAGAACATTGAACTGAAACGTCTAGTGAGGCATCTACGCGACAAAGCAGACGAGCAGAGCTTCGGCCTGTACCAGCTAGTGACCAGCTACGCCACTTCACGAATGAAACTCTTCCAGGTCCACAAGAAGAAGCTACTTCCAGGTATCTCTATCTCGCAGCAGTATTGCAATGAGTGGAGTGTTGCACTAGGGGCTTCAAGAATCATTTCACGATGTAAGGCCAGACTGGGGATATGTGGCGAAATACTGAATGATTCTAGGTTCTCAAACTGCCTTCCAGAACAATTAGGGTCGGTGGCTCTGAACTACTCGAAATTCCTGAAGAACCTTGATGAAGACGAAATGAAAAAGATCCTGAACAGCCCATGCCGATGCGACAGCTACAAAGAAGAACTGAAAAATGAAAAGGGACACATACTGACAGGAGATCTAAGCTGGATCGATGCAAGACTCCGAAAACTTTTTGAAAAGGGACTGAAATTTAGACCACACAACGGGGGCGGTCTAGATGAAGCCAGGAAAAGCGGCGCAGAAGCCATCTTCTCTTGGATAGGCTGGCTGGCGGGCGAAAGAAAGATCTCGGACGACGAAGCAGCAAGAGCATACGACGTGCTGATGGAGGAGCTGACAAGAAGCTACACGAGGCTGAAGAAATCGATGGACGAAACAGTGCCAAAGAATCTGCTGGAAGCTGGAAAAGACTTCATGAGAACACTAAAGAAGTTGCACATGGACTACGTGGTAACACCAGTTGACAAGGCTTCTAACAACATCGCCATCTGCTGCAAGAAATACTACCTGATCCGAATGAACGAAGAGATGGGAGTAGAACTGCTCCTTGACGGCAACGTAGACTTCAGAGGAAACAGAACTAATCAGCCACTACGAGAAGAGACTAGGGACGAAATACTGGAGAGACATGAAGATATTCTACTCCGGGCAGGGCTGGGAGAAATGGATGCTGATCAGCGTACAATACCGGCCATTTGGATGTCACCGAAGTTCCACAAGAACCCAATAGGAGCCAGATTCATTGCTGGTGCGAAGAAGAGTTCATTACGAAGCCTTGGAGTGAAGCTAACAAGCATCTATACCTGCGTAAAAGCGAATTGGGAGAGATACTGCAAGAGTGTGAGCGAAAGAAGAGGCATCGACATCAGTTGGAGCATCAAAAACAGCACCGAAGTCATCCACCTACTGAGAACAGGAAAATGCACTCCGAACGAGTCAATGGTAACTGCTGACTTCAGCACACTATTTACAGCTCTGGAACATGACCTAATACTGAAGACGCTGTTTGAAATACTCGAAATTGTTTTCAGGAGGTCCAAATACATCTCTAAAGCTAAAACAGCCTATATGCACAACTCAGAGGAGCGATCGGCGACGAGCTACTGTGAGGCAGAGGTACGGGAGATGACGAAGCTGGTAGTGAAGGAGGCCTATGTGGAATATTCAGGACTGGTTTTTAGGCAGATCCTGGGCGTGAGCATGGGTACGAGTTGCAGTCCTTTAATAGCTGATCTAGTACTGTCAAAACTGGAGTACAACTTTTTGACCCAACAGGGGAACATAGGTACAGCAAGGAGGCTAAGGGGGACAAGGAGATACATCGACGACATCCTCTGCTTCAAAGGTGCACTACTAGAGACAACAGCAAAGGAAATCTACCCAGCATCGCTTCCTCTCAACTTCGATAAGGTCACAAATGGGTCTATACATTTTCTGGACCTAGAAATCGATGCAGAGGGCAGAGGGAGAAGGGTATATGACAAGAGACGAAGCTTCAAATTTGAGGTGATCTCTCTTCCAGACAAGCAGAGCAATCAACCGATCCAGCTCGGCCTGGACACAGTCTTCAGCCAGACCCTCCGATTCTGCAGAATATGCACAGAATGGGAAGACCTTCGCCTGAACTTCGAGATTCTTGTCGCTACTATGAGGCAAAGAGGTTACCAGAACTCAGAGCTCCGAAATGTCATCCAAAGACTCAATCGTAGATACCCTCAATTGTTTAGCGCAATACGAAATACAGGTCAAAGTAAGCTAGTAGCTATCATATATAACTGATCGCAAAAACCATATTTTTCAACCTACCTAGAAACATGGGCTGCCGCTGGGCTTGTCTTGCAGGCAAAGGAGATGGACAGAGAGGCAGAGGAGAACAGCAAATCGGACAAGATCTGGACGCACACAAACGAACAAAGCAACGAACAAGCTACTACGGATCAGTGCGTGGCCTCAACGCTTCTCCAATTTTTCTGGTTTGAAGGTACTCGACTTTATTTCGTCTACTCCGCCACGCACTCAACATTTGGGCCTGTGAGAGTTGCTAATACGGGTCCCTCAGGCAATCAGGAGTTCGGGCGGCGCAGCGCAGAGGCAGCTAAGACAGCAAGCAAAGAAGATTAGCTCGTTTTCGTCTATCAATTGATTGCATACCTAGTACCAGATAATATTGAAATCGTCATCTATTTGTTTGATGTGAATCATCCTAATAAACAAATTACCCTAGAACCGTTGAGATCTCCGCCCCAGAAGCAGCCAAAGTGTCTGCAACACTGCGGACGGACGGACGGTCGGTTGGTCGGTCGGTGTGTGCCCGGAAACCGGACATTTTTTTAAAAAAGTTTTTTTGAAATAACTTTTTTAATAAGGCATTAAAAAATTTTTGTCCAAAGAGAACCCCCCACAATTCGACCACGGCGCGTCGATTGAGCCTATTTGCAGCGCTCTCCGACGTCTGTGTGACGAGCTACAGCCTGCCAAATTTTGGGAAAGCTGCAATTGGTTGTGTTGCTCGATAAGAGGGGCTTGGCGCTACCGCTCCGCTAACGCTCCGCTCGCGCAAGCCCAATTAGGAAAATTGGCCCATTTCAGCATCATATTATCTTAAATTAAATTACAAAACATAGGGTAAAATTGATATTTTAGGTGTAACTGAGTTAGATCTTTGAGTTTTTGGCATTGCGTTTGAATATCAAGACAAAAAATATTTTGGTCATTTTTTGCCTATGTTATAAACATAGGGCTAAACTCGAACTTGCTGTCAAAAATGGGCCCAGTTGAGGAAAAATTGAGACACAACCAGTGATATTTTGGCATCAAAACATGCCTAAGGATTAGATTGAGCAAACCTGAAAAGGAATTGGGTTTATATTGTTTTTTGGATGAGCAGGATGTTTTTTAGAGCAAAAATTTTGCCACAGCTGAAGCGTCCTATGGTATAATATAGGGCATTTTTGGAGGTGACTGAGTTTTAAAGCCTGTAGCTCTTATCTGCTTCCATTGTTACAAACAAAAATGGGTATCAAAATGTTCCAGATAATGTGTACAATTTGAAAATGAGGTGCATTGTGGTGCATTTAACCAAAAATTTTGTGAAAATTGAAAAAATATCGCTTTTTTTGAAAATGCGAAATCTGTGAAATTGACCTTTCTTGGGTCATATTTTACAAAAATCACCTAAAAACGGCTGACATTTTGACAGAAACTTACTTGTTAGGTCCTAAGGGTGACAATGGTATGCGGTAGTTGGGTATTGAATGGATTTTAGCTGTGCTTTGAAGCCAAATTTGTCAGAAACTAAGATTTTGCCAAAATGGACTAAATTTTTTGACTCTGTTTACATTTTTGACCATATCTCCGGCTAGGAAAGGTCTTTTACGAAAAATCCAACGGGAGGGTGATCGCAAATGACCCCTCTATCATCTTGGGTTATCATCTTGGGAACTTGGAAAATCGACTTTTCCAGCTATATTTGGGGATGTCTAAGGCTTTACATAAAATGGCTCTTAAGGTGTGCCTGTGGTAAATGAATTGGATGAAAACAGTCCGTTATAATAATAGCACATGCTTAGTTTGATGGTTGTGAGGAGTTGTTTATTTTTCGCGAAAGGCCCAGCATCAATAAAACTGCAGCAAAGCCAAGAATCCAAAAATAAATAAATAAGGCAAAAAGCCTAAAAACCGAGCTTAGTCTATGTTGGCAGCCAGTAGGTGTATTTTGCGGAGGGGAGTGAAAGGTGAGTTGGTCTGCAAAAAAGGAGGAGGCGTAAAAGCGCCGAGAGCGTGTGAAGCGGGGGAGATGGCATTTTGGGCTGTGGCGCAGTGTGCTGGTGGGGGCTTGTAAATCAGCCTAAGCGCACTGCTCTACAAGAGGTCGCGCTTCCCATCCACTGCGCCGTCACAGAGATAAGGCACCCCTCAAAGAGACGCACTCTCCAGCCTCCCGCCCGACCGCCAGCCCAAATGCTTCTCGCCCTCCTCCTCCTTCACCCTTTTGCTGCCGCCGACAGCCGTCTAAAGCCCGCCTCTCCTCCTCAGGCATGTCTGTAGAAGCCATGTCTGAAGGAGCGATGGCAGAGACGTGCCCTGGGCTGGAGGAGGCAGAGCCTAGGCGGCTGGCGGTGCCGTCGGAGGCGGAGGTGGCGGCGGGGCGCGGCTGGCACGGCCTACATCCGCGCCACTACCGCCTCAACCTCACCTACCCACACCACCTCCTCAACTGCACCGGCAGGCCTCAACCTCACCTACCCGCCTTCCCCCCCTTCCAGACTGGACCTAGGCTGGTTGCTTGCAGTGTGGAGATAGAAGTGGAGGTGGATGGGAGGAGGTGGAGCGGGGCGCAGCTCATCCAGCTCAACCTCGCCCAGGCCTTCCTCAGTCTCCAAGCAGTCCAGCTAAAGCAGAAGGACGGCGAGGAGATCTGCATCCGCCAACCGCCTCTCTGGGACGTCAACCAGGGCGTTCTGCAGCTCCAGCCAGCCCGCCGTCTCAAGCCAGGCCTCAGATACATGCTCAGCATCCACTTCCGGTACTCCAGCGTCTATTGAGTGGCACAAAATGAGTGATGAGGGGCAGAAGAGGAGAGGATGAGAAAGGAGGATAGAAGAAGCAGTTGAGGTGTACTGGTGCGGATCGAGATGAGGCGACGGAGATGGGAGCGCAGTTGGCGTCGGGTGAGGTGTTTCCGGGGCTGAAGGCGCCGCCGGGTGTCCGCTGGAAGCCGGCCAAGGCCCTGCACACAGTCTTCCAGCTGCGTGGAGCACGCAACACGTTTCCCTGCTTCGACCAGCCTGCTCTAAAAGCCACATTTCGGTGCATCCCTATTTTATTCTGTTTTTTATCATTTTCTCCTTTGACGTACCAGACTTTTTGAGTTTGTCTTTCCAAATGACTTAATTTAGTTTCGCCAATAAAATTTTATGCCACAAAGCAATTTGTACCGTGAAATATGAAAAAAATAGCTATAGTTTGATATTTGAGCTTTGAACTGTAGGCTGTGCTTGACACACCCGAGCAACCTATCGGCGGCTAGCAATTCCCCGATCAACTACGCCCAGGACACGGAATCAGAGCAAATAATCAGTTGCTTCCAGGTTCCCAGAGATCTTGAATTGTCTCCTCACGAATCACAAATAGCCATTGACAGGAAACGCCATTACTGTCCACCTACCTCCTAAGTTGGGCGCTTTATAGCGGCATGAGCGAACTGCGCCTCAGTCACCCTGGCCTCCCCGCACCTTCCATCGGGTTCCCCCTTTTCACCTTCAACCACTCACTTCCCACCTTTGCCTGCTATCACCCGTCTATTCTCTTTCTTACCACCGAATCCGCTTGAAATCTTTGTGAATACTTTGGCTGGGGCAGAAAGGAAGGGAGTAAAAGGTTGATCTACCCGTCGTGGGAAGCGGCCGAAAGCATGGCCTGGGTGCTGAGTCTGGCCCGTGATGCAGTGCTGGCCATGGCAGAGCTCACTGGCCGCCCTTACGACCTCCCCAAACTCGACTTCATCTTTCTCAACGACGTTCCCCACTTTCCTTGCACTCGTCAAATGGGCACTCGCCGTTTTACAGTACCTAGCTGGGGGCCTGGAGAACCATGGACTGGTTTCACTCATCTACAACCTCTTCCAGAGTTACCCCGCCTTCCTTGCCAACCATCACGCGGCCAGCCTCCAAAGCCAGCAGAAACAGGCCGCCAAAGTTACTTCCAAAGCAACCGCTTGCTCAATCTCGTCCATCCCCCCAATAGCTTCTGCTTCTTCCACTCTTGAAGCCAGCTTAATGGGGCTTTGACTGGGCTAGGTCAATTGGAGATCGTGGTGCACGAGGTGGTGCACATGTGGATCGGGAACCTGGTGACAGTGCGGGAGTGGCGCTTCCTTTGGTGAGCTCTAGGCCAGGCTGCAGGCCGCCTGTGCCAGGCAGCATGTTGCAGTCTGCAGGAGGGGCTCACCGTCTTCCTCGAGGACTTCCTCAGCCAACGACACCAGGACTGGCCGACCTCCGACGCCCAGAACTCTCGCCAAAAGCTTCTACCCCTCTTTTTCAGCTCTCTACTATTTGTTTAGGTTGGCAGGGTGATGGGTTGGCGTCAAGCTGCCCTGACCAACGACGACCATGCGCCCTGTTTCCGCGATTTCCAAGACGCCTCACTGGTTCTTTTGCACGTCTGGATAATAGTAGAATGGACTATAAGTGTTTCATAGTTTGATGGGCATGCGCTCTTGACGCAGTGCTACGCCAAGAGCCCGATGATATTCCGCATGCTGCATGATTTGATCGGGGAAGAGGCCTTCTGTCAGTTTGTGCAAGAGCTCGTGCACCGATTTCACAGTGCCACATTTGACGCCATTCACATGGCCGCCATTATCAACCACATCACTGGTACTCTCATCAATTCTTCATTGCAGGATGCTTTTCAGTATCGCTTTGAGCAGTAAGCTGGGTGAGTTTGAGGAAGCGAGTTGGGCGGTCGATTGGTGTTGGAGTGGCACAGTGCACGCGGTCTGCCAGTCCTCCTGGTCCAAGGCCAGCTCCACAGCGGCTTCATGCGCATCACCCAGCGCCGCTACAGCAAACGTCAACCTCACCGCCTCGTCTCTGGACTACCGCCCCTGCCCATGCTCCTCCACCTCCTCTATAGTCGGTTGGTGTTGGAGTGGCACAGTGCACGCGGTCTGCCAGTCCTCCTGGTCCAAGGCCAGCTCCACAGCGGCTTCATGCGTATCACCCAGCGCCGCTACAGCAAACGTCAACCTCACCGCCTCGTCTCTGGACTACCGCCCCTGCCCATGCTCCTCCACCTCCTCTATAGTCGGTTGGTGTTGGAGTGGAACAGTGCACGCGGTCTGCCAGTCCTCCTGGTCCAAGGCCAGCTCCACAGCGGCTTCATGCGCATCACCCAGCGCCGCTACAGCAAACGTCAACCTCACCGCCTCGTCTCTGGACTACCGCCCCTGCCCATGCTCCTCCACCTCCTCTATAGTCGGTTGGTGTTGGAGTGGCACAGTGCACGCGGTCTGCCAGTCCTCCTGGTCCAAGGCCAGCTCCACAGCGGCTTCATGCGCATCACCCAGCGCCGCTACAGCAAACGTCAACCTCACCGCCTCGTCTCTGGACTACCGCTCCTGCCCATGCTCCTCCACCTCCTCTATAGTCGGTTGGTGTTGGAGTGGAACAGTGCACGCGGTCTGCCAGTCCTCCTGGTCCAAGGCCAGCTCCACAGCGGCTTCATGCGCATCACCCAGCGCCGCTACAGCAAACGTCAACCTCACCGCCTCGTCTCTGGACTACCGCCCCTGCCCATGCTCCTCCACCTCCTCTATAGTCGGTTGGTGTTGGAGTGGCACAGTGCACGCGGTCTGCCAGTCATCCTGGTCCAAGGCCAGCTCCACAGCGGCTTCATGCGCATCACCCAGCGCCGCTACAGCAAACGTCAACCTCACCGCCTCGTCTCTGGACTACCGCCCCTGCCCATGCTCCTCCACCTCCTCTATAGTCGGTTGGTGTTGGAGTGGCACAGTGCACGCGGTCTGCCAGTCCTCCTGGTCCAAGGCCAGCTCCACAGCGGCTTCATGCGCATCACCCAGCGCCGCTACAGCAAACGTCAACCTCACCGCCTTGTCTCTGGACTACCGCCCCTGCCCATGCTCCTCCACCTCCTCTATAGTCGGTTGGTGTTGGAGTGGCACAGTGCACGCGGTCTGCCAGTCCTCCTGGTCCAAGGCCAGCTCCACAGCGGCTTCATGCGCATCACCCAGCGCCGCTACAGCAAACGTCAACCTCACCGCCTCGTCTCTGGACTACCGCCCCTGCCCATGCTCCTCCACCTCCTCTATAGTCGGTTGGTGTTGGAGTGGCACAGTGCACGCGGTCTGCCAGTCCTCCTGGTCCAAGGCCAGCTCCACAGCGGCTTCATGCGCATCACCCAGCGCCGCTACAGCAAACGTCAACCTCACCGCCTCGTCTCTGGACTACCGCCCCTGCCCATGCTCCTCCACCTCCTCTATAGTCGGTTGGTGTTGGAGTGGCACAGTGCACGCGGTCTGCCAGTCCTCCTGGTCCAAGGCCAGCTCCACAGCGGCTTCATGCGCATCACCCAGCGCCGCTACAGCAAACGTCAACCTCACCGCCTCGTCTCTGGACTACCGCCCCTGCCCATGATCCTCCACCTCCTCTATAGTCGGTTGGTGTTGGAGTGGCACAGTGCACGCGGTCTGCCAGTCCTCCTGGTCCAAGGCCAGCTCCACAGCGGCTTCATGCGCATCACCCAGCGCCGCTACAGCAAACGTCAACCTCACCGCCTCGTCTCTGGACTACCGCCCCTGCCCATGCTCCTCCACCTCCTCTATAGTCGGTTGGTGTTGGAGTGGCACAGTGCACGCGGTCTGCCAGTCCTCCTGGTCCAAGGCCAGCTCCACAGCGGCTTCATGCGCATCACCCAGCGCCGCTACAGCAAACGTCAACCTCACCGCCTCGTCTCTGGACTACCGCCCCTGCCCATGCTCCTCCACCTCCTCTATAGTCGGTAGTGTCTTTTGAGCTATCTATTACCTTCTGCTAAAGGCCAGCTGCCTCCATGTTTGAGCCATTTAAGCTGTAAAATGGTGTCCAATGAACGATTGGCAGGGCAGGGGAGAAAAGGGAGTCAACAGAGCTGTTTGGAGACTGCTCCACATTGCATCGTCGTCTGCCAGGCGGCCTGGACTGGGCCATCTTGGACCCAGAGAAGAAAACCTACAGCCGGATCCTGTACGAGCCGCAGTTTTACCGAGGCGCCGTGCGAGCTTTTCTGGCCACCGAGGCTCTGCAGCACCTGCGACCCTTCATCGACATCTTCCCCGACCTATGCTGGGCTTGGCTCAACCATCTTGTACCTTTTCATCAGGTTTCTTTTGTTGCGCCAATCCTGGCCCTCTTGAACAATGAATATACTATTTTGCATAATTATTCTTTTGGCACTGCTACATGAACATTTTGGTGAGAATGCGTCATATGTCTCAAAATTGGGGTAAACAAGGTAATATCGGCTATCGACAATAAATGCGCGGCTTTATTCTCCTTGTCCTAGGGCGCGACAGCGCCCTAGTTATGAATGGGTGATCATGTTTTTGGGTGGTTGCATGTCCCGAGATTCAGCGCCTTGGATATTGAAAAAAACCATGGACATTTATACACCAATCGAAAGCTTGTAAGGAGATCTCGAGGGGGAAAATCGTAGAATTTTGATTTTGGCCTTAGAATTTTCGAAATTTTGAAAAAGCCAGAAAAAAGTGGTAAAAAACATGACATCTCTGTCTTTGAAGTACTCTCATTTTAGAACAAAAGCGAAATTCAAAAATCCAAGAATTACGTGTTTTAGGAAATATCCTGGCCCATCTAGTGATATTTTTGGTGGCATAAGTTTTCTGGCAAAATTTCTCAATCAATTCACGTTTGTAAAAGAGATTTGGCTCGATTTTGTCATCTTCCCGTTTACCCAATGTTTCAATTAAGCTAAACTGCGCAGTTTTACATGTTCCGCTGCCCTCATTTTGTAATTGATGCTCAGGTTGTCATAGGACTGAACTATATTATCCTAGGGGCAATCGCAGCAACAACTTTATCAACTTGTTCATGGACATATATTATTATCCTATGATGCTCAGGTAGTAATTGCCAAGCCAAACACCATTTTCTCGAAGCATCTGTTCATGTGGCAAACTCCTAGCCTTGTTCATGTGGGAAATTAAAAAAATGCCTTCCACATGAACAAGATTTAGACAAGATAAAATGCTACAGCATAAGAAGCTTATGAATTTTCAATCATTAAAAAGAAATCAACAAGTAAAACAATACGTGATTTATTTTGATTTGAATTTTAACATATTTCATTTCATTGGTTTTGTCCCATTCTAAAAACTCCACTGGTCATTCATAAGCAGGCGGCAATTTTGGCACAAAAGACACAAAAATTTTATAAAAAGTAATATAAACGAAAAGAAACAAAAAAAGAGAAAAATATGTAATAAAATGCCATAAAATTAATACAAAAAAAATTGTTTATTTTTGAGAAAAAACTAAAATTTATTTTTTAGGTGTAGAAGGAATGAACAATATAAAAATCAAATTGAAACAAGCCAAGGCAAAATTAAGTTTTGCAAGCATTTGCAATACGATTAATTTTATAGTGAATCATGCTTCAATTCAATTGAGGACAAAAAATTAATCTAAAAATTTTATTTATGAACTAATTTTTCAATATTATTTAAAAATTAAAGAAATGATGAAAAAAAGATAGAATACTTTATTTATGCCATAAATTGCCGCCTGCTTATGAATGACCACTGGAGTTTTTAGATGGACAAAACCAATGAAATGAACATGTTAAATTCAATCAAACAAGAATAGCAATTGCTTTACAACTTGTCTATTACTCTTTTAATGATTGAAAATTCATAAGCACTACTTATATTGTAGGGTTTTATTCTTGTATAGTATATAATTGGGCTGGCGCGAGGGAGCAGAGGCAAACCGTGGCGCCCAGCCCCTCTTTTCGACCCAGGTGTATGTTTGGGGGTTATTGCTAGATCTCAATTTTGATAAGGCTCTAGCTCCTCACAGGGAGCGTCAATCTTTCTGATTCTTTTTTGCATTGGAAAGAGCAGCGTCGAATTAACCAGAACTCGCGAAAAATCGCCAAAAAGAATCAGAATGTATAAAATCACTCAAAACCATTTGTCCGGGACTTTTCCTTTTCTTCTCCTTCTTCTTCTCCTTCTTCTTCTTCTCCGCATCTATTCAATGGACGATAGTAGGTATTCACTCTTCCCCAGCCTCTATCACTCCCAGCCTCATTCTTGACCACCAGAATAGTTTCAGAGTCGGCTAAACGAGGTGGAGGAGGATGAGGAAGAGGAGCGAGTGGCACAGCCTGGCAAGACCTGTCTAGCCAAGCAGCGACAAGTCATCTGGCAATCCATCGAGGAGCCCGACTCTTCCAAGTATGGAGTAGTGCAGGAAGGATTGGGTGAAGAGGGTGGGTGTTTAGGGTAGCGAAGGTGTTTGCGGTGCTGTCGATCAGCTTCGTGTATTTGTCGGTGTTCGGGTTGATAATCGGGAGCCTGCCGGAGTGTCAAGTCCCACCGGACAACGAAACCCCGCTCTCCCTCGTCTTCCTCGAGTACGTCTGCATCGCCTGGTTCACCTTTTGAGTACCTTCTACGGTTACTCCTCCCCTCACTACTTCTCCTCACCCACACCTCATCGCATACAGGCTATTCACCTGTCCACTGGGCAGGATGAGGCTTTTGTCATGAAGCCCTTGAACACTATCAGATCTCATCTCTAGTCCTTCCCTTCTACATCGAACTTCTTCTTCAGCTCTCCGACGCTGATTATCTAGGATCCATTGATAATCTCAAAGTCTGCGCCAAACTATCATCCTGGCAGAATATAGCTGAGGGATTTGTCAGGGTGCTCTGCTGGTGATGCGACTTCTTCGGGTGCTTCGGGTTGCCAGGATATTCAAGCTTGCTCGCTACAGTGCCGCTATGAAGTCTTGCGGTTCATTGTTTTCTAAGCTGCTGGAGCTGTAGAAGGATGCTCGATGGTGGCGGTGTTAGGGGCATGACGCTGCGAGAAAGTCGAAAAAGAGTAGGGATGCTGGTGATGTTAGTGGGTGTGATGATCATTCTCTTCTCAACCACCGTCTACTTCCTGGGGAGAAAGATGTAGAGGGTACCGAGGTCACTTCCGTGCCTGCCACTTTTTGGTGGTGCGTCATCACCATCACTACAGTTGAGGCCGGTTGACAAGGGAATTTAGGATGGTAAAGAGTTTTCGCATGGCAGGTCGGGTATGGGGACGTTACTCCGGTGACCGTTCGTGGTGCGGTTGGTTGCCAGCTTGGCTTCCATCGCGGGCGTAGTCGTCCTCGCCTTCCCCATCACCGTCATTGTCGAAAACTTCTACCGCTACTGACCGCAAGGTCAACCTATTCTGGCCCATGCGTCCAAAGTGCTTTGGAGGGGAGTGGATGCAGGAAGGAGATGGCTTCTCAACGGGTGGAAGCGGACCTCGGGTGGCAGGGCCGCGCCGCATTCGCATGGGCAATGATCAAGTCTAGCACGCCAGATCTTATCTATCTTCTTGCATCATCTCGCCTTGATTATGTTCAAGGGAATACATGTATTACCCCTACCGTTGCTCATCTAGGCGCTGCAAGGGGGTAGTACATTCTCGTACAGCTAATAACTACAGAAATTAATTTCTCTACCCCTCTTGCAGCTA
>JASANA010000988.1:0-24436 GCA_030248095.1 Ptycholaimellus sp. GST1_10
AAATGTTGCAAAAGTGCATCAATTTAGTGATCTATGATAAGCCTGGGAAAAGTGGCAAATTCGGAGGAAAATCTAATGAAGCTGACACTCCTAGCTGAGAATAAAGCTAGCGGAAGGCACTGACAGGTGGGCAGCATGGTGACGACGAAAGGGCAGGGCGGAATCTATGAAGTCAACTTCGGCAGTGGCAACGGGGGCTCATGTCGATTCTCCATCCGCCAACAGCTCTACACCGGTCCCGTCTACATTGGCTTCTCTAATGGAACCACCGACGATTGGGCTCCTACCTCTGGTCTTCATCTACTCTCTCAATCAACCTTCTTATTTCTTGCTTCCTTCTCTCTTACCAGGGTAAGCTTTTTAGCCTAATAACTACATCTACTAGAAGGTCGGCCTGAATTGATAGGTGCTCGGCTCAATGGTGGCCTCCAGAAGAAGGCTGGATGTTGCAGCGCAGTCTCTGTCAATTTTGGTCAGGAATACTTGTGGTGATTGAAGGGCGGCCGAATTTCGTGCTGGTGGCAGCGGTGAACAGAACTGCGCCGATTGAAGCCTCTTATGCTCAGGTCTTCAACCAGGACGGCCAACTTCTCCAGGCATCGCCGCTGAAACAGCGTATCCAATGCGCATTTCCTTGGTCTCCTCTCCTACTTTTTCTTTATTTCACTCTTCTTGCTGGCTACATTCTCATTGATAATCATTTTATTAATTAATTGTTCATATTTGAAATGTCGCAAATCTGGTTCATATGAATTTTTTCAACAAATTGAAGATGTCAAAACAATAATTTAGTAATTTAAACTCTTTCTCTCAGATTCCTCCTTCGTGAGTAAATTAGACAATCTTAGTATAAACAGTCATAGAAATTCTTCAGTTTCATCGGAGTCTAGAATAGGAAAACTTTTTGGCTGGTTTTTAGGATGACAGAGCGAGCTTTCTACTGCGTATCCGGCAAGAAGTACACGATTGGAGTCACAGTACGCGTAGAACTTGGTTTCTCAACTCAGCGCGTGTTCACGTATTTCTGCTTGTGATCAAGGCATGGGCCATTGGCAATTAACTGTTGTTGATTGAAGTAGCATTCCATTAGCCCACCCAGGATGGCCTTCTGAAACAGAATACCCTCAAAACTTGTTCTCACAAAACTAAAAAGCAAAAAAAAACCGTTCACGCTGGGGTTTCATGCCGAATTCATCCTCCTCCGCCAGTCTGTTTTGCTGACGTCGCATCAGACTCAGTTCGCCACTCGTGCCCGACCTACATACTAAGAGACCCATACACCTATAGTATCAAGCTAACAAAATTACGCGCCAGTCAATATTCTTTGACGGATAAGTTGCAGAAAATGCTTAGCTTATTAGGTTTTACTTTAAAACGGTGTTTTCATATATGCATTTGGATTTAGGTTTAGCGCTAAGACATGGCTTTTGGCGTAACTGGAAAAGCAACCTGGAAAGCGAGGAGGGAAGGGCGGAGTCTGTGTGGGCACGAGAACGTTGTCCAGTCGAGCTTCGAGGCAGCGACTCATCGTCGCTCATCAGCGCTGATCTCTGGCTTCTTCTGCAGTTGTTGCTATTTTGGTCAAATCCAAATATGAGTCTCCCGTTGAGCAGGTTGACCTGGGCGGCTTGGGAGAGGCGAGGGATTTGCCGCGCCGTCCGCGGTCCTCATAAAACTCCAGGTCTTCGTCCTCCGCGAACAGGTCCTGCCCGTACTCCTTCCGCCGCAGCGCACTCCGCACCCGCACTTGCTCCTGCAAAATCTAATTCTAGTCTCTCATCTCTCAAAGCTGCTGACAAGCCAAAACAGCCATCAGAAAATAAGAGAAAAAGAAAGCCAGCCTTGCTGAGACGCTCTCGCATGGCGCTGAGCTGACGCATGACCCCTTCGTTGCGCTGGAGGGCAGAGTGGGGCCGGGAGCCATCGCGAGACTCCGGCAGACTATCTCTCCTCTGCCTCCTAGCACCCGTCTTCTGCCTAGAGTACCGTGTTCAATTAATCACCTCCTCCTCCCCCAGTAACAATTCATGCACACTCACTAACTGCTCCATCAATGCTGGATGGGCTGTTTTTTTCTGGACCTCTTTTAGCGCCAGGTCTTCTGAAACATTCGCTGCTTCAATTTTTTGTCATTTCTTTTCCACTAAAATAAAAACTTATGAACGGACATTCTGCTTTAGCATTTTCACCCGATTCTCCAGCCAGCCAGCATTGAGCGTCCAAGGTGAAGGTGGAAAAGGAAAAGGGACTCCTGATCCGAGTCAGAGTCCTGGCGGGCCTGGTGACGACGGGCGCGCGGCGGCGAGGCCACCAGTCGAGTGCGCGGGGCTTTGTAGTCCCCTGTGATGGAGCCCACCAGCCCTCCTGCTGACTCCTGCTCGCCCAGCATCTTGCTGGAGGCCAGTGGACCCGCCGGGGAGGAGGCGAACAGGTCCAGGCCCCCACCGCCCAGCTCCAGAGGGCTGTACTCACTCTACTCACACAAAGAACGGCAAACAAGGGGCTAGCTCATGCTCAACTGCTACTATGGAAGCACTGCATGCAGGCGGAAGGCAGGGAGTGGAGAAGGAGGGGGGCAGGAGAAACCCGGTCACAGAGGAGGCCATTGGAGCAGCGGCGAAGGAGGAGCTGTCCAGGGCAGGCGCAAAGGAGGAGCTGTCCAGGGCCAAACTGCTGGGGCCTCCGCCGGTGCTACGGCCGCGACGGCTGACTGGCGGTGCGAAAGAGCTCCTGCCTCTGGATGAGAAGATGAAGAGGAGAGGTTGGATGAGAAGAGGGTTGCGGGGCTAACCGATTGGCGGCTGGCCCCTGACGCTCCCACCACTCCAGTCCATCCTCCGCCACCTCCTCTCCACGTCGTCGCCCGCCGCCCCTGCCTCCTCCGCCCATGTCTGCAAGACTGCCTCTCTAGATATCCACTGAAGTTGGAATGACTCTGGGTGCATGAGTGAAAGTGGGAAAAGGGGACAAGCAGGTAACTGGGCAAGCTTTTGTTGAGGTTGAGACCGTACTTGTCGCGGTGGATAGGATCCACGGACATGGCTGCTGGTTGGCGTGATGGAGTAATGGGATGGCAGAGGGAGGTCTAAGGGGGGGATCGATGAGCGAGGCAGTGAAGGTTGCTAACAACCGAAGCGCCCTGGCTACAAAGCCCTCACGCTCTTTGGCCCACCCCGCCAGTCCATGGACTGCTAATCGCATCTCACTAAATCCATCAAATGAGTAGCTAGGGTCATCAATAACGATGCCCACACCCTGCCTAGGAGGCAAAAATCTAGAAAAACCTGAGCAGTGCAAATTACGCTGAACCTGCTTCGAAGTTATTGTGACAGCGTAAAATGATGAAATTTCGGCTAATAAAAACACCATGCTTTGATTTTATCTTCTATTTAAAAAAGTGATATCTAAAATAAAACACTTAAAATTTAAAATTCACCAGTAAAGTTTGAAAACCTTATTTCAAATAGCAATTGGTAGAGGTAAATTTGCGATTACTTGGGGCGAGGGAGGTCTGGGCCTCTGGCTGGAATCTAGCAGCTCTTGCCTCGATTTTGGCTTTTCTTCTCTTCTCCTCCTCCACTGTTTCACGCTGCATTTTTTCTGAAATGATTCATTTTGTTTTAATTTTGCCTCCGATACCATCTCTAAGCACAATCTAATCAATGCATAAAACATAAATTGAGTAAAAATGTGCTAAAACAAGCAATATCAAACAAAGAGGCTGCAAAAGCCAACGGTATAAAAGCTTATTTTTGAGTTGTCTCTTTTAACGAAAAATTACTTTAAGGAAACGATGTTTGTGTAAAAAAATCTACGCAAAAATGTGGAAATTCCAAAAGCAAGGAGAAGCAAGAAACCGATGTCGCGCTGTATTCGGGCGTTTTCCCGTGCTTCTTCCGCAGCCTCTGCTGCTGCTCGTTCAGCATCTAGTCGCCGGTTCTCCGCTATCTGTCATCCATTTCCCCCTTTTTATCTCATTTTCTGTCCCTCTTTTATCTTTTGCAAAGATCCACCTGTCAATAGAAGCCAGGCAATTTCTGAAACTTTGTTAGTTGTTCCAAAATTTACCCCCGTTCAGAATTTTCCACGATTTGACTCTTGCTATAAAGAGTTAAATTTTTCTACTATTTTCTGAGGTGATTTACTCTAAAAAAACGCTAAAATACAAGAGAGGTCAACCTGCTGCTCCAAGTCCATCTGGTGGCGCTGCTTGTCCGTCAGTTTCTGCTCGTACTCGTGCGGCAGATTGCTGTCCAGCAGCGTCCCCGAGTTCCAGCCCCTGCCGACCCAGCCTCCTTCTACCCTCAGCACAATCAACCTGCTGCTCCAAGTCCATCTGGTGGCGCTGCTTGTCCGTCAGTTTCTGCTCGTACTCGTGCGGCAGATTGCTGTCCAGCAGCGTCCCCGAGTTCCAGCCCCTGCCGACCCAGCCTCCTTCTACCCTCAGCACAATCAACCTGCTGCTCCAAGTCCATCTGGTGGCGCTGCTTGTCCGTCAGTTTCTGCTCGTACTCGTGCGGCAGATTGCTGTCCAGCAGCGTCCCCGAGTTCCAGCCCCTGCCGACCCAGCCTCCTTCTACCCTCAGCACAATCAACCTGCTGCTCCAAGTCCATCTGGTGGCGCTGCTTGTCCGTCAGTTTCTGCTCGTACTCGTGCGGCAGATTGCTGTCCAGCAGCGTCCCCGAGTTCCAGCCCCTGCCGACCCAGCCTCCTTCTACCCTCAGCACAATCAACCTGCTGCTCCAAGTCCATCTGGTGGCGCTGCTTGTCCGTCAGTTTCTGCTCGTACTCGTGCGGCAGATTGCTGTCCAGCAGCGTCCCCGAGTTCCAGCCCCTGCCGACCCAGCCTCCTTCTACCCTCAGCACAATCAACCTGCTGCTCCAAGTCCATCTGGTGGCGCTGCTTGTCCGTCAGTTTCTGCTCGTACTCGTGCGGCAGATTGCTGTCCAGCAGCGTCCCCGAGTTCCAGCCCCTGCCGACCCAGCCTCCTTCTACCCTCAGCACAATCAACCTGCTGCTCCAAGTCCATCTGGTGGCGCTGCTTGTCCGTCAGTTTCTGCTCGTACTCGTGCGGCAGATTGCTGTCCAGCAGCGTCCCCGAGTTCCAGCCCCTGCCGACCCAGCCTCCTTCTACCCTCAGCACAATCAACCTGCTGCTCCAAGTCCATCTGGTGGCGCTGCTTGTCCGTCAGTTTCTGCTCGTACTCGTGCGGCAGATTGCTGTCCAGCAGCGTCCCCGAGTTCCAGCCCCTGCCGACCCAGCCTCCTTCTACCCTCAGCACAATCAACCTGCTGCTCCAAGTCCATCTGGTGGCGCTGCTTGTCCGTCAGTTTCTGCTCGTACTCGTGCGGCAGATTGCTGTCCAGCAGCGTCCCCGAGTTCCAGCCCCTGCCGACCCAGCCTCCTTCTACCCTCAGCACAATCAACCTGCTGCTCCAAGTCCATCTGGTGGCGCTGCTTGTCCGTCAGTTTCTGCTCGTACTCGTGCGGCAGATTGCTGTCCAGCAGCGTCCCCGAGTTCCAGCCCCTGCCGACCCAGCCTCCTTCTACCCTCAGCACAATCAACCTGCTGCTCCAAGTCCATCTGGTGGCGCTGCTTGTCCGTCAGTTTCTGCTCGTACTCGTGCGGCAGATTGCTGTCCAGCAGCGTCCCCGAGTTCCAGCCCCTGCCGACCCAGCCTCCTTCTACCCTCAGCACAATCAACCTGCTGCTCCAAGTCCATCTGGTGGCGCTGCTTGTCCGTCAGTTTCTGCTCGTACTCGTGCGGCAGATTGCTGTCCAGCAGCGTCCCCGAGTTCCAGCCCCTGCCGACCCAGCCTCCTTCTACCCTCAGCACAATCAACCTGCTGCTCCAAGTCCATCTGGTGGCGCTGCTTGTCCGTCAGTTTCTGCTCGTACTCGTGCGGCAGATTGCTGTCCAGCAGCGTCCCCGAGTTCCAGCCCCTGCCGACCCAGCCTCCTTCTACCCTCAGCACAATCGCCAAGGCAGGCCAACCTCTGCATGTGACGTCGATCAGTAACGAGGCGACCTTGGCGGTCGCGAATCGGCGCCCCACCGCCGCCCTGTCAAGCAAAGATGGAGGCTGATTAAGAGTGGAGCAAGAAATAGTGGAAGAAGAAAGAGACCTTGCCGAAGCGATCGTAGAAGCCGCTGGGTTGACGTTGAGCGGGCGTGGGCTGTCGTCTGGCAGCTGCCAACTGGGCTGACTGCCCGCGGCGGGCTTCACCTATCAAATCCTATCCTCTTTCGTCTAAGGGAACTTTTGTCCAAAAACTGTATCTGCGTTTAGAAAAGAAAAGAGTGCTGCTTTATGAAGCTGAAGGCTTTAGAGAAGTTTGGCCATAAAGACGCATGGACACGAGGTACACGTTGCGGTGCCAGATGAAAAAGTGACGACACAAAAGGCCTGAGTGGGCAAAGATGGGACAATGACAGGAGAAGAACGCCAGCTATGGCTACCCAGGTAGGTGTCTAGAGAGCTGATGGTGAAATCCAGCGGGCCCAGGCTGAGTGGCGAGAGGCCGTCTTCAGGACACACACTGCCTTTGCTCAACAGGAAACGGATGGTCGGCTAGCCTTGTCGCAGGGCGAACTGGGAGTGGGCAGTGAGAGCAGAGTGGTTGTTTGGCTCCAGGCCCAGACTGGGACTGGCCAGTCCGCTAGGCATGGAACGGCCTCGCGGGATCGTCGCCTCAAACTCACTTTTGCTCACTGTTTCAATTAAACTCTTAAAGATTGACTGGCACAAAATGAGAGCACTAGAGCACATGTGGCATCGCAAGCTTGCTCCTATTATGTCAAAATATATACCAAAAGGTCCTCATAGAGGTTGGCAATGCTGGGGTTCAGCGTCATTGCAAGAACAGCTTTTCTTTAGGCCTCTCTCCTAAAGGGCCGTCCTTTGCCAGCTTTCTTGGCGCCCATCAGTTGCCCCAGGCCACCAATGCCTCATGACTAACTGATGAGGGCCTAGTTGGAAGGAGGAGTTTGGAAAAAAGGAGGCACCGCGTCAGAAGGGAAGCGAAGACGGCCGTTGAACGGCTGCGGGTTGCCGCGCAGCCAGGGCGGAAGCTCCTCCGACATTCCACGTCTCTGCTCAATTTACTCCCATTCTCATTTTGTTAGACTCGGATATTTGCCCCCATATTGGGCTCAATTGGTTCAAATCGCCAATCGCTCATCTGAAGAGGGGGAACAAGGATCATGAAGGTATGTAACAGCCTACATAGTTTGAAATTGCCGAAAGTTCTGAGCAGCAAAATATGGGCTTTTGCTGGCTGTAAAAATTGTTTCAGACCCTGTCAAAAAGCTAAGATGTGGGAATGAGAATAAAATAAAAGAGGCAGAGAAAAGGTTTGGATGCGGGCGTATTTACGGAAAAGGATGTTCCCAAGGCTACAACGTCTACCACCTCTGCCTGTTGCAATCGATTCGCATCCCATTTGCACTAGCCTCCCTTGCTCTGCCAGACTTTGCCAGGCACCCAGTATCGGCGCTTATCAAAGCCGAATAAGAAGCCAATTTGCGGCAAGTACCGTGGGGGGGGGGGGGGGGGGGGGGGTTTTATGCGCGAATGATTTCAAACAGTTATAACTCACGATCTACTCAATATTTTTTCACAAAAATTTATCAGGAGGTGCTTCTAGATGTCCTCTAAATTGTGTTAAATTTTTATGTGAAACGGATTCAAACTCATGGTTTTATTTAAATTGTTGTAACATGAGTTAATATATAGTCAGTTCATTGCGCAGGGCAATTATTTTGCATCAAAATGTTAATTTTTTTAAATTTTAAAGGTTTCAGCAAGTGGGTACCAGCAAAGGTCATTCATCCAATGTCTTGCTGTTTCCATAACCACTAATAAATGACTCATGACTTTGACTCATGTTACAAAAATTAAAATAAAAAAATGAGTTTGAATCCGTTTCACACAAAAATTTAACACAATTTAGAGGACATCTAGGAGCACCTCCTGATAAATTTTTGTGAAAAAATATTGAGTAGAGCGTGAGTTATAACTGTTTGAAATCATTCGCTCATAAATCACCCCCCCCCCCACGGTACCTGGCACCAAAAATTAAGCTTGAAGGTTGATCTCTGATTGTAGAAACAACTTTATTTAGACTTAATTATACTAAAACGCACTCACTCCAGATTTAGAAAAAAAATTTAAATCGTGAATAGTTCTACAAAACTTACCAAGGAAACACCCAAAGTAAAAAGCTATTTACAATCAAGAATATTCTCGTCTAAACATGGCTAGCCAAGGCCTTTGCAGAAGGATGCGGCTTTTGGGTGACGTAGTCTTGGTCAAAGCTGGCGGGTCGCGGGTGCCAGGCCAGAAGACGAGGCGAGGTTTGCACCATCTTCTCCGCAGAGCGCCGACTCCCAGCTCTGGAGGAGGGCGCAGAAATTTGTTGAGGCCTTGGCTCCAACTCGCTTGCCTGGAATTTGTTGGCATTGATTTGGTGAGAAATTTCCGTTTTGACGAACATTGCCGAAAGGTTTCGAGCAAAACAGTTCGAAGGAGCTTTGCTAAGTTCGTCCAGGTTTTAACTAAGATGGCGAGAAAAACGGCTGAGTGGAATAAAATCGATTCAAATTCCCGCCCCCGATTGGCAAGAATTCGAGGAAATCACAAAATGTTAGTGACTGTGTAATGAACTAACCGGCGCAGGAGGCGGGGTGTCTAAGGAGCTGGAGTGAGGCAGGATTCGGGAGGAATTTCTGGAGTGTCGCGATGAGTTGAGACCGAACCGCAGCGTGCTCTCCACCGAGGGATTGCGATGGAAAGTGCGCACCATTTCAGCTACCTTTGATCAAATTCAGTGGAGCAACAGGCAGGCTGAGAATGAACTGCCCAAGGCCTGAGTTAATTATTGCTTCATTATGGACGGGGAGAGAGGCCATACTCTGAGGGGGATTAGAGTCTGAGCGTAAGGATGGCTTCAATCACGGCCCTTATTACACTAGCTACTTCCTGCTTTATCCACTTTGCCTTGGAAATTTCATCATGGCTAAAAAAGATAAAAATAACAATCGCTGAAAAAAATATCAATTCATTGGCGCAAATTTGCAGCCTAATTTTTAGGTGTAGAAGCGGCGTTGCTAGGGATAGAGATCTGTGCTTGCTCAAGCTGATAGGCTTTTCAGAAAAGAACCGAAATGACAAGCATAAGCAAGTTCTACGGGGACGTGGCGGTTCTGTCTGCTCTCAACTAAAGAGGGCTGGCCTTGACGGTGATTTGCTGTGGCGGGCGGAGAGGTAAGAGCATGCCACCTGAAGCCCTGGAGGTTAGGAGGGAAAATCCATAGGTGAAAGCGACCGCTTGGAAAGGCCTACCGACCCTTTTGGCTCCCTTCCAGCCCACCACCCATGCTTCTTGCGGCTAGACCAGAGTTGTCCTATGAAAACACAATTTTACCTCATTATATATATAGTAGAGCTAAAAGAACTGTTCGAAAAAACTAAAATCAAATTTATCATCCATGAAGGTTTAGAAACGAAATAAAAACTCGACAAAAAAACGGAAAAAAATAAAAGATTGAGCTATTTAAATTCAGAGCTATTTGATAATAATTCTTGGAATATTTTACCCAATGTTAACTTATGATTAAGACACCATGTAATCAAATATTTTTGCTGCTAGCCTAAGATGGTGTCAATACTTTGCCGGACAGTTTATTGTCACCGGTTAGGCTGGTTGTCAATCTTGGACTTTGCCGGAGAAAATGCCCCAGGACTTTGCCGGAGAGTGTGCGATTTTTTTCTCCGGCAAAGTCCAAGGTGGGTAACCCAATAATGACCCTGGACTTTGCCGGACATTTCTAAAAATTCTCAATTTAATTCTAAATTCTCAATACATAATTCTCAATTCTAAAAATTTCTAAATACATCAGTACAAATATGATGGAGTATAGTTAGTCTATACTGAGTTCGTCATGCTACTAGTTAGTCTGCCTACTGCCAGGAGTAGTACTAGGATACTGTTTACGGCAACCCCTTAATCTTAGTCAAAATGCGTGTATACTGTGGCAGTACCACCCATAGTTGCTTAGGAGCCATGATCCATACTGTGGCAGTACCACCCATAGTTGCTTAGGAGCCATGGTCCATACTGTGGCAGTACCACCCATAGTTGCTTAGGAGCCATGATCCATACTGTGGCAGTACCACCCATAGTTGCTTAGGAGCCATGGTCCATACTGTGGCAGTACCACCCATAGTTGCTTAGGAGCCATGTCCGGCAAAGTCCAAGGTGGGCAAGCCAATATTGACCCTGGACTTTGCCGGACACTACACTTTACCTCCGGCAAAGTCCACGTTGGCAACCCATATGTCCGGCAATGTGACAAATTTTAGGAATAGTCCGGCAATGTACTGGAGGGCCTAAGATCAGGGAAGATGATAAATTTTGCGCATGAATGTTTTTGTGCCTATTGGGCTGGCGCGAGCGAGCGTTAGCGAAGTGTCAGCGCCCAGCCCCTCTTTTCGACCCAAGTGTAAGTTTCGGGGTTATTGCTAGATCTTAATTTTGATAAGGCTCTTGCTCCTCACAGAAACGTCCAATCGGTCTGATTCTTTTTGCATTGGAAAGAGCATCTTTGAATTGACCAAAAGTCGCGAGAAATCGCCCAAAAGTTGCTGCAATGATTAGAAAAATGCTCAAAACCATTTGTCCGAACTCCTTCTCCTTCTCCTTCTTCTCCTCCTCCGCATCTATTCAATGGACGATAGTAGGTATTCATTTCACCCACCCCTCCCCGGGTCCTTGGGCTCCATGCATTATTTGCTTATTCATAAGTTTTCAGTTAAACTAAAGAGCCATGTGAACCAGTGGTGTAGTGGTCTAAGCGATTGGGCAGCTGGATGAAACTGGCTGGTACGAATCCTTCTTACACATTCATTTTAATTTTGGTGTATTTAAAGTTGAGAAAATGGTATCATCCGCTGGCCAAATGTAAGGCTTTTTTCTCCCAAAAAATTGATTGCTCTGAGTGTTGCCAATGAAAATTTCTCAAAAATTTGTTAATTTGCCAATAAATGTGCATTGTATTTTCCAATTTCGAAACTTTTCTTTTTGTTACATTTTTTAAAAAAGTTTATTTTTTTATTTTTTATTTATTTGTTAATATAATGAAATCTTAACTAAATGTAAAACCAACAAAATCAAATTTGTATTTGTACATTTTATACTACATTATACTACATTAAAAGTGGAAGAAATATCTGGTACCATCGGCAAGCCAAATGTGAGTCTCTTTTCTCCAAAATTTGCAATTGCCTTGAGTAAAAAGTCAAGGAAATACAATTTCTAGTAGTGCAATCTGCTGCGTCATCTGCATTTTGTTTTTGGGCGCGCATGGAAAGAGACACTGAACTGCGCGCCAAAAAAAATTGCAACTGTCAAAGCAGCAGATTGCACTACTAGAAATTGTATTTCCTTGACTTTTTACTCAAGGCAATTGCAAATTTTGGAGAAAAGAGACTCACATTTGGCTTGCCGATGGTACCAGATATAACGAATATTTTAGCTGGGCTAAACATAAGGTGAGTTGACCTGGAATGGAAAGTTTTTCAGAATCCTTGGATTGGAAATACAAGCAGATGGCTTAATGATGACTTTCAGCCTGGTCAAGAATATCACTAATTGATTGTCGAGCTCTATTCCAA
Source organism: Ptycholaimellus sp. GST1_10 (assembly GCA_030248095.1). NCBI lineage: Eukaryota > Metazoa > Nematoda > Chromadorea > Chromadorida > Chromadoridae > Ptycholaimellus > Ptycholaimellus sp. GST1_10. The sequence continues at coordinate 11,680 of JASANA010000988.1, forward strand.
GTAGATATCCTCCGTAGGATGCTGGAATGCCATGTACTCGTCGTAGCTCTTCTTGAATGCTCGCCTCAATTCAGCAAATATTCTTCAGGAAATCTTTCTTTAAATTTTTTTATTGCTTTAAATTACGACGGTCTGCAAGCGGTTATGACGTTTATTCCCCCTAAGAAGTCATTATTGCCGAGAACTTCTATACAGAAGCGTTGAATTTCGTTACAATATCTTTCACATTACTTTTTATGAAAAACAACACTAAACACCCCCAAAACCATTCCTTAAAATACAATAATAGTTTCTAATTATAAGAAGTCTTTACCCTAACGCTTCCACTATGGGCTGGGTGGAAACGTTGGAGAGGAAGACGTGGGATGCAAAGCGGGGCAGCAGCGGGTGCTTGGTGATGAAGGCAAAGTACCTGTGCATTTTCTGCCATTAATTTCCGCAGCTCATGATTTTCGTCTGGGGCGCGGCAAAACCTCAGCTGCTTGGGATGCGAGCCGCAGAAGGAGATGTTCTGCAGACTGTAGAAGTAGTCGAAGTTGGGACAGCGGAACCACTGAAAAATCAAACTACCATTTTCAAAAGAGTTTCAGAGAGGGAAGGGGTAGATGAGGACGTTGCAGTTGTTCTTGTCGATCATGTGGATGCCGCGAAAGCTGATGTCCAGGATGACGGACTTGGGCACGACGAGCTCCTCCTTTTTCTGGTACATCGACAGGACCTCAAGAATTAGGCCAGCTCAGTCCCCTCAATTGCGGAACAAAGAGTCCTGGTGGAAACTTTGTTGATGGACTGGACAAGGACGTCGTTGCCTTTGTGATGGGCCACTCCCAGAGAGCCTAGATAGGTGACGTAGAATGTGTCCCGCTCCTCCAGTTTCAAAGCTGGAAGGATGGGTTTGCAGGTGTCTTTTTTGGGGGGTTTCAGAAAAGGGGAAGACCCATGTTGGATCCGAAATAGGCGTCTTCCTCCTCGTCGTCGAAGACTGTCTCGAAGGTCAGCGCCTTTGGAAAGATACCGCTGAGGCCCGTGCGTAGGTTGGTACCCTTGAACAGATATCATCATGCTCCAGGATAAAGTCAGAAATGAATGCGGCTAGCGGCTCAAAAGAAAATGTACTCGATCTGTTCAATCAAATTTCGGTATGATTTTCTTATCCTCCAGGATTTTGCTTCGAAGGAATTTCATACTGCTCCGCCTGTTTTATATCGTTTCGCATTTTCGGCGGCTGATGGGGTGTGCCCCCCCCCCCCCAAAGGTTACACCCCCCCCAAAGATAGACACCCCCTAGAGATACACCCTCCCCCCAAGAGATACACCCCCCCCAAAGAGTACTATATTGAAAAAATTTTTTGCGCGGCCGAAGGCCGCCTGCCGCGGAGGGCAGGGGCAGTCAGAGCTCCGGAGGCCGGAGGGCATGGGTGCGGAGGCCACGGAGCGTAGCCTGGCATGCGAAGCATGCTAGGCGAAGCGTAGGGGCCGTAGCACCCGTGCCCGGAGGCCGGAGGAGCTCTGGCGCCCTGCCCGAAGCGGCGGGCGGCCAAGGCGAGCTTAACCAGTTACCCCATTTTTGCGTCCGTCTGTCCGCATATATATATATGTGTCTTTCCGGGGCGGGCCTCCGCGGTTTTTCAACGAAATTGGCTGATTTTTTGCATGAAGGTCCGACTGGGTGGTATTTCCAGGCCATTTTTTGCGCTTGACGTAATTTTGCGTTTTTCGCCCAAAACCCAAATTTTTGATGTTTCAAAGTACGAAAATTCATAAATCACTGGTTTTTCAACGAAATTGGCTGATTTTTTGCATGAAAGTCCGCCTGGGGTGATATCTCTAGGCCATTTTTTGGGCTTGACGTAATTTTTCGATTTTTGCCCAAAACTCAATTTTTTGATGTTTCAAAGTACGAAAATTCATAAATCACTGGTTTTTCAATGAAATTGGCTGATTTTAGGCAGATACGTCCGTCGAGGTGCTATCTTGAAGCTGGCAAAAGGAATTTCCGAAATATTTGTTATTTCTCAGTTTATGGACAAAAACCTAAATTCTTGATGTTTCAAAAATTTGAACATGCATAAATCGATGGTTTTTCAATGAAATCAGTTGAATTTTGGCATGTACGTCTCTAATGGTGATATATTGAAGTTGATAATAGAATTTTTCGACACATTTATTATTTCTTGATTTATAGTCAAAAACCTAAAATCTTGATGTTTCAAAAATTCGAACATCCATAAATTACTGGTTTTTCAATAAAGTCAGCTTAGATTTGGCAGATACGTTTGCTGCGGCAGTATCTTAAAGCAGTTAAAAGGAATTGCTTAGCTTATTATCTGGAACAAAGGCCGCTCATCTTGGCAACAGCCGAGAATACCTTGTTAGCTTAAAATACTCTTCTGTATATATCTCGAAATTTAAACTCAAGGAATTTTTATATAAACAACTATATACCTACTTTTTACTGCTACTAGTTAGTCTGCCTACTACCAGGAGTAGTACTAGGATACTGTTTACGGCAACCCCTTAGGCTTAGTCAAAATGCGAGAATACTGTGGCAGTACCTACTAGTTGCTTAGGAGCCATGGTCCATACTGTGGCAGTACCTACTAGTTAGGCAGTACCTACTAGCAGTAACTAATAGGTACTGCCACAGTATGGACCATGGCTCCTAAGCAACTAGTAGGTACTGCCACAGTATGGACCATGGCTCCTAAGCAACTAGTAGGTACTGCCACAGTATACGCGCATTTTGACTAAGCCTAAGGGGTTGCCGTAAACAGTATCCTAGTACTACTCCTGGTAGTAGGCAGACTAACTAGTAGCAGTAAAAAGTAGGTATATAATTGTTTATATAAAAATTCCTTGAGTTAAAACTTCGAGATATGTAAAGAGAAGTATGTTAAGGCAATAAAAATATTTTCAATATATATATCTTGGGGGGGGGGGTGTAACCCTTGGAGGGTGGGTGTAACCCTTGGGGGGAGGGTGTATCTCTTGGGGGGTGGGTGAAACCCCATTGGGGGGGGGGGGTGTAACCTTTGGGGGGGGGGGGGGCTCACCCCATCAGCCTTTTCGGCTATATGACGATTCCTCAAGCGACAATCCCCGAACCACCCCCTGCCCCCTTTACCATCCTCACCTCACATCAACTACACCGATTCTCCAAGTGGAGGCAGCGTTGACACAAAAGATAGCCTAACGAGAGCCCAGTGATCCTCGCTCTCCCGGAGTACGTGGATGGCGTCGCCCTGGTGGAAGGCGAGCTCGTCCGGGTGGCGGGGGACGAAGGCGTGGACGGCGCGGTGGGTGGGTGGAAGAGCGCTGGAGGAGTCGAGGGGGGCGATGGAGCTGATGCCGGAGGAGTCCGCCTCCAGGTTCCCGTTCCCATCCTCACTCACCGCCAGCGACAGCCCACTCACGTCCATGCCGTAGCAGATCTGGTGCTCCTCCGCCTCCACCACCGTCTCCTTTGCACGACCTTTACGTCGCCTACCGATCTCTGCAATGGGGCCCATAAGAAATTGTTCATCGCTTATAATTGGACTAATGATTGTTGCGATGGCTAAGATTTCTTCTTTGATCAAATCTTTAGGCAAGTTAGAGGCAATATTTGAGCCTGTTTGAGAAACTCAATTATTGATGGAGCTTGCTGCGGTCACAAAAATTGTCCAATGGAAGCAAAAAAGCGTAACCAGTGACAGAGGGTGAGATAGGGGACTTGAATCCGGCGGCCGGTGAGCAAAAGCCGGCCTTCTCCTCCTGGCCCGGACTCCGCAGCTCCAGGCGCAAATTCCGACTTAATCCCCGACTGCCCAGCTCCACACCGCCCTCCATTGCCCTCGACGCCCTTCCAACCACCAACTCTTCATTCCATCCAACCCCAAGCAACTCTGCTCAATCCCAAAGGCCAACGATTCCTCCTCCGCGAATGGCGCCGGCTGCGAAATTTGAGTCTCCATCTGGCCAAGCAAAGTCCCTGACTTGCAGCTTCAATGCATGCTGGAAGAGATGGTGGCCCCGTGTCTGAAGGCCTCAGCTGTCTCAGGCAGCAGTGACGTCGGTTGGGGGCTTTAGACGGGCAGAGCGGAGGCGGCCCCCGGAATGGAACCGCCTCCAATCGATTTTCCCCTCAGCCTCACCCCTCTCAGAGCGCCTACATATTAGGCTTTCCCTCGCCAGGCTGGCCTCAGCCGCCCACTCATCCGCCCCTGCTTCTTCTAGGGCTTTCCCAACTGGCCCTGGCAAAGAAGAGCCCACTTTTCCGCCTCCGCATCCAAATGGCTCAATCTGAGGAGGGAAAAGGGAGGATGGAAATGGAGATGGCCAAGATGGATGAGTCAGCCGAAGTGGAGGAGAGGAATGGAAGAAGGAAGGCAAGGAAGGCCAGTAAAGGCCTTGTCCGTCTAATCAGCTCATTTGCCATGCATGACTTCGCTTGTTATTCAGCAAGGCTTGCGCATTCAACCTTAATATCAGCAAAAATAAAGACAGTCCGCAATCATGCTTTCAATTTTTTTTGGGTTTTTTTGTGTTTTTACCGCTCACTTTTGGTTTTTTCTTTCAAATGTGTGAATATCAATGCCCTGGGTTTTTACCGCTCAGTTTTGAATTTTAATTACGATGAAGACAGCTGGTACTAATGAATCAATCTGGCTGACGCTTTGCCACTCAGTTTTGGTTTTTTTATAATGAAAATGGCTGGTATAGCATCACATCACTTTTGACCACTAGCAGCAACACGTGTTAGCAGCAACAACAAGCAAGAATGACCAGAATGGAATCCACCAAAAATACGAGTTAAAGAAAGGCCAAAACTGAGCTGCAAACATACACCCCACTCTTCAAACTGAGCGGTAAAGACTTTTTTACTAGGAGGGAAACGTCTTTGCCGCTCAGTTTAGGCTAACAAAAAATAGTGAGCTGCAAAGATCCAAAGAGCAAACTGAGCTGCAAACACCCACCCTCCTCAGCACCGCAACCAATAGACAAGGACCAAAGTGAGCTGTAAAACTACACCCGTAAAGTACTAAAGTCAAAGTGAGCTGCAAAGACACAAAACTGAGCGGTAAACATACACTTTTCAACCCTGTTAAAAATATATTACAAACAGGTATACACCTTACCCAGACCATTACCACACCAACCAGCAACTTTAGTAACGTCAAAGAGACGAGACAAGGAAATCTAGAACAAGTTAGAAAGTGAGCGGTAAAACATCACCCGATGAAAATTAAAAAAAAAGTGGATTTTTACCGCTCACTTTAAAATCGTCAAACTGAGCGGTAAAGCTCCAGAAGTGGGACCTAAAAAAAATCCGTTTTAAACTGAGCGGTAAAGGTCTGGGCCCCTTTCACATAGCATTAATTAAATTTGAAACACTAAGCACACAATTAAGACAGCTTTTTTGAGAAGCCTGGGACATTTTGAGGGGTTTTGGACAAAAATGTTTGACCCGCCCCCCCCCCATTTTTATGCTTGGATCTAAAAAAGGGGTCGATTTTGTACTCTGTAACAGGAGGAGGTGCTCATAAAGTAACATTTTTATGACAAATTCAAATATGAGGTCAATTGGGGGGGCACTTTATAGTAAACAAGTATATGGCACAAAGCGCAATAGTAGACTGCGGAGCGCATCCTATATATGAAAGTTTGTCACTCAAAAATCAAAAGTATCATCTATCTATCAAACTATCAAAAGCAATCATTTCAAAAGTAAGCACAGATTTAGAATTGACATATAATACTTGTGAACAAAAAAATCAAGTCTTCTGTGCAATTCTCAAGACTTCAGGTACTACAGTGCAAAAACCGTATATTGCAATTTTCCAACTTTCTACCCAGAAAAGTAATGTTTCAAATGCTCCAGGACCAGTTCCACCCCTCCAGATCTTCCTAAAATGTTATTACCTTTCAGGAAAAAGTTTGTCCAAATATGTTGAGATTCCAACATTTCACAGCATACCCTATTTCAACAAGTATATGGTGCAAAGCACAATAGGTGACCGCGGAGCGCGTAGTTCTGTGGTTTCTCCAACATTTTCAAAAGTAAGCATATATTTAGAATCGGTATATACGACTTGTGAACAAAAAAACTCAAGTGTTATGTTCAATTATCAGCCGTTCAGCTGCTACTAATTATTGATGCTATTGTCATGCATGAAAGTTTGTCATTCAAGAGGGCAAGTCTGTGGTTTCTCAACCATTTTCAAAAGTAAGCACAGATATGGAATCGTAATATACGACTTGTGAACAAAAAAACTCAAGTCTTCTGTGCAATTCTCAAGATTACAGGAGCTACAGTGCAAAATCTGTATATTGCAATTTTCAAACCTTTCTACCCAAAAAAGTACTGTTTCAAATGCTCGGAAACCGGGTCTACCCCTCCAGATCTTCCTAAAATTGCATTACCTTTCAGGGAAAAAAAAGTTTGTCAAGATCCGTTGAGAATTTGCCCGTTCCCAGCATTTCCAGAAGCATACCTACCCATATATATATATATATATATCATATATATATATATATATATATATATATATATATATATATATATATATATATATATATATATATATATATATATATATATGAGGACAAAAGTTTAGTAACCTCTATAGACCGCAAAGCGGCCCTTCGGGCCGCTTCGCGGGCAAAAATTTCTACCCAAAAAAGTTATGTTTCAAATGCATTGAATCCGGGTCTACCCACCCAGATCTTCTTAATATATTATTACCTTTCAGGAAACTAGTAACTTTGATGCTAATGAAGGAGATGATAGCAGAACTAGTAGGCAAAGCCACAGTACATGCTTGGATTGAGCCAGATCGCTTCATCAACCTCTCTTTGATGCCCTATCGAGCAGCAGGGCAAAGGAGCTTAGGTATTTTGCCCTACTTTGCCATTTTCAAGTGCAACATGAGAATGCCTTCCCAAGCCATCCTCGAGTATGATATGGGGTATAAGGAGGAAGAAACTTCGGCTAGGGCAATGATTATCAGGCTGAAGTATGCGGAAGAAGCAGTGAGGAGAAGTATGGAGAAGGCTTCGAAGGAAGTAGACGGGAAGTGGCAGAACAAGGCATATGTTCCTATGGAATTAGGGGAGGGAGCGATGGTGCAAAAGGTTCGTGAGGGAAGCCACATTCATGAGATGGATCCCATCCGTTGGAAGGGCCCTTTCCAAATTATTAGCATGGACGATCAAAACCATGCCACTCTTTGCTGGATCCTCATGCCAGACTATCGCAACTTTCAACCTCACCTCTCCAACATCAAAGTTTCCCATGAGCTCATTCCCCTCCCCTGGAACCCAGAATGTAGAGCAAAATGGTGGGAAGATGAAGATGAAGAAGATGAAGTAGAGGAGCAGGGCAAGCCCAAACATAGATCTGAGCATATCAAAAAGGCTGTAAGTAAGCACAATGCTGCTTATTACAATTTCTACCTTCAGTATTTCAGCCGCAAGCCAGTAAATCGATGGAAAAGTATAGTTCAAGAAGCGAAAGATAAGTATGCGAGTGGAAATTAAGAGAAGATTCCAGAGAGTGGAGCCAGCGGGAGCGAGAAGTAGACTCCATGTGAAGCTGACGCCTCAAGTATCAGCGTAACGAAGATGCCTTATATTTTATGCTTTTCTTCCCATTGGGCCACGCCGGGGTCAAAAATTGAGAACAAGTATATGGCGCAAAGCGCAATAGGTGACCGCGGAGCGCATCCTTTATATGATCCTTTTAACTCAAAAATCAAGTCTGTGCTTTCTCAACCAATTTCAAAAGTAAGCACATTAAGAATCGACCTATAAGACTAGTGAACAAAAAAATCAAGTCTTCTGTGCAATTCTCAAGACTTCAGGTACTACAGTGCAAAAACCGCATATTGCAATTTTCCAACTTTATACCCAGAAAAGTAATGTTCAAATGCTTTGTGACCAGTTCCACCCCTCCAGATCTTCCTAAAATGTTATTACCTTTCAGTAAAAAAAAAGTTTGTCCAAATCCGTTGAGAATTCGCTATTTCTCAACATACCCCATTTTTCAAAGTTTCTACCCAAAAAATTAATGTTTCAAATGCTTTGGGACCAGTTCCACCCCTCCAGATCTTCCTAAAATGTTATTACCTTTCAGCAAAAAAAAAGTTTGTCCAAATCCGTTGAGAATTCACTATTTCTCAACATACCCCATTTTTCAAACGTTCTACCCAAAAAAGTAATGTTTCAAATGCTCCGGGACCAGTTCCACCCCTCTAGATCTTCCTAAAATGTTATTACCTTCCAGCAAAAAAAAAGTTTGTCCAAATCCGTTGAGAATTCACTATTTCTCAACATACCCCATTTTTCAAACTTTCTACCCAAAAAAGTAATGTTTCAAATGCTCCGGGACCAGTTCCACCCCTCTAGATCTTCCTAAAATGTTATTACCTTCCAGCAAAAAAAAGTTTGTCCAAATCCGTTGAGAATTGAGCCTTTTACAGCATACCCCATTTTTCAACCTTTCTACCCAAAAAAGTAATGTTTCAAATGCTCAAATTCCGGGTCTACCCCTCCAGATCTTCCTAAAATAGCATTACCTTTCAGGAAAAAAAAAGTTTGTCCAAATCCGTTGAGAATTCGCCCGTTCCCAGCATTTCCAGATATACATACACACATATATATATATATGAGGACAAAAGTTTAGTAACCTCTATAGACCGCGGAGCGGCCCGGCGGGCCGGGGCGCGGTCAAAAATAAACAAAAACTTCAATTTTGACAATGTTCAGTTGGGCTGTTGGGCCACTAGTAGTATTAAATGATTGCAAATGACTAGAAATAAACCGTGTTTTTGATGTTATTATGTTGGTATTTCACATCTAATACAAATCAGAAACAATTGTTGGGGATATTTTGTTTTGCCAATTTCTGTGTATTTCTTAAAAAATGTTTTACGCTTGAGTTTCAAAGCAAGACTGATGGTGATTTGAAGTGACTTGCAATTTGCTATAAAACAGAAATAATGCAATAAAAAAGCTATCCATGACATACGGGATTTAGCATAAATTAAAAATCACAATGTGAGAAAACTCGTTAAAGCTTATTTATGCTCTTACGTGTTTTTGTACTTTTAAAGCGCGTGTCGGAGCATAATTTGCTCCATAATATAAAGTCAGAAATTTACACAAACCACGCAAGCCAATGCTCAAAGTTCCCCAAAGGCAGCACAGCTGTTTCGCCTTTCCTGTCGACTCTTGGGTTCCGTCCTCATTTTGCCTGACCCAATTGAAGGGCCCAAAAACCCGCATTACGCCCCACACACACATCCCTGGGCGCGGACAGGCAGTGGACCCTTTCGCATTGCAACGCATCCTTCCTGCCCTCCATACCTACTGACCGCTCCCGCATCCATCTTCCCAGTCGAAAAGTCCTCTCTCCTCAATTTACCCCCCAACACTTCCTGGCTGGAATGAAGTGGTTACGGAGAAAGAGGGAGTATTTGGTGCAGGTTAGGTTTGCAGATGACGGAGGTTGCAATGCCAGCTCGTCCACCGAAGCCAGTCTTCCATTTCCCGCCGCTGCCGAAATGGGAGCTGGTCATCCATGCCGTGGTCACCTTCCTCATCATGTTTTGCACTTGGTACGCCACTTTTGGCCTTCTTTAATCTGAAAGATCTAAAAAATTATCGCGAAACAGGCGAGGGTTTCTACAAAATTAGGATAACTTTCATTAAATTTTTACTTTTGTAAATTGTAACTTGAATTATGCCATCCAACACATCCGAAAAAGAAATTAATAATTAAGCAAAGCTCTCAAATCGGTGCTTGCAATTGGGCAGGCTGGAAACTTTCCGACTGAGTCGTCTGCTGGAGCTGTTGGATCTGAGTCATCTGCCGCGGCGAGCCCAGCGTCTTCTCACCATCGCCTCTTTGCCCCTTCTCGGAACACCGCACACCCGCGACAACTCTGACGGCGAATGGAACCACATGTTAGCTGCTCTTCATTCTTTTTCAATTCAAAGTTGGGATTTTTGAAACGTTTTCGGAAGGATGGCCAAAATTGTATAGATAAAAGCACTGATAAAATGGAGTTCCAAATAAAGATTGATTTACAGCAACTTTCAAATTGAACATAAATGTTCACTTCTATTAGTGGCGCCAATAAAAACTGGGCCAGCCTGGGCTTCTTAAGGTACGCAAGTATGCCGACGATAGTGGCCTATTTGGCGGCCCATTCGCTGCTCTGGCAACTGGTGCATCGGTGGATTTTGGATGAATGGCATCGAAAGGCGGCTGTGGTCGCCTACACATCACTGCTTCTATTCCCCATCATGGCCCTGCAGGAGGTTTCACTCCAAAAGATATAATTACAAGATTAAAATGCTACAGCATGAGAAGCTTATGAATTTTCAATCATCAAAAAGATATAGACAAGATGCAAAGCAATCGTGATACTTTTTGATTTGAATTGAGAAATCATTTTGAGCAGAAGTTTCATCTAAAAACTCCACTGCTCATTCATAAGCAGGCGGAAATTTATGGCAGAAGTTATAGCTTTTTCTTCTGGTTTTGCCCAAATGGTAAGCTATTTTTGAATTTTTTTTATTATTTTTAGTTTCAACTTCATTAAAACCATCAGCTTTGATTTTAAAACACATGCCTGAAAAGTTACTGCTATGAAAAAAAACATTCCAAAATTGGAGCAACAATTCATTGAAATCAAAATTGATCATATTGAGAATACCTGTATTAATTAATTTAACTCATTAATGCATTTTAGTTTGTTTCTAATATTGTCCAATTTATTTTTTATCCAATTTAAATGAATTTTAATTTTATAGTAGCTAAAAGTTTAATTAAAATAATATTTGAGTTGCTATTATAGTATTTATTAAATATTTTTTTGAATAAATATTGTTAACTTTCATTTCCGTTTTTGTCCTCTTGTTGCCAAAATTTCCGCCTGCTTATGAATGAGCAGTGGAGTTTTTAGATGAAATTTCTGCTCAAAATGATTTCTCAATTCAAATCAAAATGTATCACGATTGCTTTGCATCTTGTCTATATCTTTTTGATGATTGAAAATTCATAAGCTTCTCATGCTGTAGCATTTTAATCTTGTCTAGATCTTGGCCATGTGGAAATTATTTATTTGCCACATGAACAAGACTACGAGTTTTTGCCACATGAACCAGGCTTCAGAACAATTTTGTTTCAGATATGGATAAAATCAACTTTGGTGTTTTTATAAATTTAGTTTTCCTGCTCTAGTAATAGGGCACTGTCGCCCTCTCAGATTCCATTAAGCCCATAAACCTATTGCATGCAAGCTAACCTGAGCATCACTTTATATAAAACTGCGCAGTTTCACTGAAATGAAACATTTCGATAATGGGTAGAGCAGAAAATCGAAAAAATCGCTCTCAAAAACGTGAATTGATTGGGAAATTTCTCCATGTAACCATTGACAAAAATAGCACCATTGAAAAGCTCAATCAATTTGCCAAAATACGTAATTCTTAGTTTTTGAAATTTCGCTTTTGATGCAAAATGCCACTGTGTTAAAGTTGGCAATGTCCTTATTTTTGAAGTTTTTTTATATATTTTTTTAAAAAATTAAAATTCTAAGCCCTAAATCAAAATTTGAAGAATTTTGCCATCTGCAGCAGCCTGTGGCCTTTCGATTGATATAAATATGTCCTAGGGTTCAACCTACCTGTCTTCCAATCAATTTGGTGACACGCAACCATGCAAAAACTCGATCACCCATTCATAACTAGGGCGCTGTCGCGCCCTAGGATACGAATTCCGTTTTTAAAGAAAAACTAAACTATTTTTCGATACTTTGAAAATATTGCTGTAACTTAAAATTATTTTTATCTAACCGCTCAGGTGGCAAATCCTAGGGCGCGACAGCGCCCTAGTTATGAATGGGTGATCGAGTTTTTGGGTGGTTACATGTGACGGGGTTCAGCGCCTTGGATATTGGAAAAAACCATAGACTGTGTGTATATATATATATATATATATATATATATATATATATATATATATATATATATATATATATATATATATATATATATATCTCTGGTACCATCGGCAGGCCAAATGTGGTCTCTTTTCTCCAAAATTTTGAATTGCCTCGAGTAAAAAGTCAAGGAAATAAAATTTCTACTAGTGGAATCTGCTGCTTGGACAGTTGCATTTTGTTTTTGGCGCGCAGTTCAGTGTCTCTTTCCATGCGCGCCCAAAACAAAATGCAGATGACGCAGCAGATTCCACTAGTAGAAATTTTATTTCCTTGACTTTTTACTCGAGGCAATTCAAAATTTTGGAGAAAAGAGACCACATTTGGCCTGCCGATGGTACCAGATATTTCTTCCACTTTTAAGAGACGTTTCACATAAGGGCTCAAAAGTTGCTGGAAAAGTGAAATTTTTTAATTGACAAACTGTAAGAACAGGGTTGTAGAGCAAGTTTTTGCGATCTCTCTCCCGTTGGAATTTTCCAAAAATATGAATCCTAGCCCGAGATATGACCAACAACGTAAAGTCACTCCGAAAAATGGGGCAATTTTTAGCAACTGGAGATTACCGACTAATTTTGGCTCCTAGATCCAAGTAAAAAGGTTTTGTCCCAGACTTATGCATATCATTTGAAAGCTTAGGGTTAGGCAAAGCTGATTCTGTCCAAAAATATTTGCAGAAACTGACATGTGGCCAGAAATAAGCCCAAATATGCCCAAATTTGATAAAACTGAACATAGTCAAAAATTGGGTTTGCGGGTGCGGAGCGTTA
>JASANA010000989.1:0-14375 GCA_030248095.1 Ptycholaimellus sp. GST1_10
CGTCGAGCTATGTCTGCCCCTTCCGAGAAACCACCGGCAAGTACAACATCACCCTAACCAGCGATGATGGTCGATACGGTGGGACCTTAACCGACTACCAACTAAACCGGGTGCGCAATGGCTGTACATCTGTACCCCTGAAACCTGATGACAGGGATCTTGTAAGTGTGTAAGTTTTTCTAATCTGTGAACCATATATACGAGTTAAGGTGACACTTGTCATGGGGCACACCTTTCTCAAGAGCATCCAGAAAGCGGATGGCGACAAATTTCTGGTTAATCACCACATCTATTTCATGAATGCAAAAATTTTACATTTCAGCGTGAACTAACTGTGGATGTTTCCGAGGATGGAGTCAAAAGGCGCAAGAAATCCCCAGACCAAACGGATGGGCTTGTTGGCCCCACAAAGGTAGTAAAAGTTTGTTATTACAATGTGTTTGTAATAACAACTTTTACTGCAGCAACTCTACCAGGAGACCACTAGAGTTGTCATGTTTCGCCAAGGTGACAACTTTGATGCAGCTGGTCGCCGTGAAAACATCATTCTATGCTGCTATGACCTGGAGAAGTTGGTTATTTAAATACTACATCATAAATAAAAATGTGGAATTGCAGTGTGTGCTTTGTCAACCGGCTGGCTAATATCATCTATGTGTCGCGTGAGCAGATTCATGCCAAACCATATGCCTTCAAGCAGCAGCAGGAGGATGCTGAAAACAACGTCTTTTAGTTATTTTATTAAACAACATTCAAGCAATACGTAACTGAACGAGTGACAGACGATTGCTGCTATGAAATGCGAGCAAGAAAAGTGCTGCAAGAAGAATGCTGCCAGAATGTTGGCATTGGCAAAGAAGCATGGCCGCAAAGTGAAGCAAGAACGCTATTCCAAAAAACTGATGGGCAAAAACCAGGCTAAAATGAAAAAAACGAATGCCAGGCATGAAAGCAGGCTGCCTCTTAGGGCTAGAAACTGGGCCTCTAAAACCTGGACAAGCTGATAGTACCATACAAAAAAACATACAATGCAAAGAGATGGTAAAAGGGGGCAGGGGGCTAGACGAAGTACATCTTGTTGGTCATGTCGGGGCAGACGCGGACTGCCTCGTTGAGGGAGGAGCGCGTGCCCTGCGTCTGGAGGGCCGAGGAGGAGTCCTTGCTGGACGCGCCTGAGCCTACGTGTGGCATTGGCGGCGTCCCGTTTGAGCTGTCCGAGATGCCCCTTCAATCTTTCTCACTTCCATCCAGGGAGAAGGAATGAAGGTGGGGGTTGTTGAGGGGAGGGCAAGTAAAAGAGATAAGAAGTAGGTACATGTGGCGCTTAATGTGTAGGCGAGCGCGCTGGGCGAGAAGGTCGGCGTAGTAGGCGGGAGCGGGTACGGAGACGGCGCGGGGGCAGCGGACGAAGTTGTGGCAGAGGCTGTAGGTGATAGACTGGAGCTCGTCGGTGCTCATGTTGTTCTCGTCCATGATCACGAAGTACTTCGTCGGCAGAGGTAGAAGTTGAAGGCGTCGGGGCTGACGATGTCGGAGTCGACGACGGTGCCGGGGGGGATGTTCTTGGAGCGGCCGGACTGGTCCTTGGGCTGGGCACAGAAGAGGCGGGTGTGATGGCGCTTCTGGACAACGACGTAGGTGATGGTGGGCTTGTAGGTCTCCTTGAGGTTGAGGCAGGCGCGGCGGATGGCGGCGATCTCCTCCTTCATCACCGACTTAAACTGGCCCTCGGCGAGGCCGTCGCGGTAGATGAGGATGCGCTTGGGCTTCTCCCCGGTGGCCATGAAGTAGGCAACGAGACGCTCCTTCATCTGGTCCACGAAGTAGACGATGGACTCCTGGCTCGTGCGCTGGACCTTGATGGAGGCGCCGTAGTGCATGGCGTACTGGTCCTCGGAGCCCACAATGGAGGCGACGGAGGGCAGGTTGGACTCTGCCTCCTGCAGCGTTGGGTGGCTCACGTCCACGCCCAGCACCAGTGTTGCCTTTTTGAACACAAACTTGGCCACGGCCTCCGTGGGTTGGGGGCAGTGGGGCATGCCGCCGAGCTTAGCGCAGACCTTGAAGAGGATGTTCTTGCAGGTGGTGGCGTTGACCTTGAGGATGGTCTTGAGGAGGATGCACTGGGACATCACGCCCGTCTCCATGTCCGAGGCACGCTTGATGGAGATGTAGTGGCCAGAGTCCCGCCCCGGCATCGCCACAAAGACCAGGTTGCAGCGGGTGTTGTTGGCGGCAAACTGGTTAATGACCTCCTTGTATAGCTCCTTGATGTCGAGGACGTTGCGGGCGTAGCGGACGATTTGTGGCATGGCGGGGATGGGCCAGCCCATGTCGGCGGCTGTCTTGTGCATCAGCTGACAGAAGTAGATGAGGGCGGGCTGGTCGCGCTTGCTGGTGACGGCGATGAGGGCGTACTCCTTGAAGTCGTCCGGAGGGAGGAGCAGCTGCTTCCCGGCCGTCTGCCAGGCACCGTGGGGGGGGCCACGGAGGCCTGGGGTCCGTTGCCCTTGTACTGGATGTTGGGCAGGGGGAGGACGCGTCCGGAGAGCTCACCAGGAGACGGAGGGAGAGGCCGAAGCTGCGGAGGAACGGTCTCGCAAAGCGGACGCCTTCACCACCCCACACCTGTCTTCCGCTGCTCTGCGCCAGGGCCGGGAGCGGATCATCGGGCCACCTGTGGGGGAAGGTGGCACAAGCTCTGAGAGGAGGGGAGGGAGATGAAACCTGGTCATCCGACAGCTTCTGGTTGTACTTGAGCAGGGACTCCACTTGGAGGCACTCCAGCGGGATGAACAGCTCCTTCTTCGGCGGGCCCACCTGGAACAATCTTCAGCTTATGGCCCTAGATTTGACTACATGTATCATTGCTGGCCCATCCAGCTTACAGCTGACCATTAGACGAAGGTTTGGTTTGCACAAGAATGCGGGTGAAAAGAAGCAATAAGAGGGAACCTGAAGGCAGGGCAGACGAGGGAACTTGAGCTTGCCGTACTTGCTGTCAAAGTACTGGGCCACGCTCATCTTCTGCGTCCCCTGCACCGTGTCCAGGTCGAAGTAGGTCTCGCACGCCGGCGTCTCCGTCATGCCCACCACCTTCAATGCCCTTCCCTTATCCTTCCATCAGAGGACAAGAGGACGCAAGAACCGAGACTCGCGGAGAGGTGCGGATGCGGAGGCCCTCCCGAGCGCTGTGCGGCGCGGACAATGTGGGTCTCGAGGACGGAGTCTGGTAGGCCTGAGTGCTGAAGCTTCCGCCGCGACCTCCCATCCCTCCATGGAGTCCTCCACCTCGCGGTCTGCCACGTCCACTGCCGCGTCCTCCCCGGAAACCGCCGCCACTGCTGCCGCCACCGCTGATGACCTCCTCAAGGAAGACAAGGAAGGGCATGTCCTTCTTGTAGAAGGCGGCGTGGGCGACGTCCACGTTGAGGAGGGCCTTGTTGGCGGCGCAGAGGAGGGCGGAGGTCTGGAAGCCCATCCACATCTCGATCCCGCGGCCCAGGTCCAGTGCGGCGGCGCCCAGCTGGAAGATGCTGTTCTTGTGCGGGTAGAAGTGCTTCACCATCTCCAGCTCCGGGGCACGACAGCTGCTGCCTGCAATGCGTCAATGCACAGAAGAGAGCGCAACAAAAACCGGATCCATCTAACTCTAAATATCAGCTCTCTCCTCACTCTCTCCCTCTCTTCACACAGAAGGAATCAACCAATCAACCAAACACTCAAACAGCCTGAATAAAGAGCATCTCTAATAAATAAATCAATCAATCCAATCAAAAAACACGCTCAAATCAAACCCAAAATCCTAAATAATCTAGAACACAGCAAAAACCAAACAAAAGAAGAAACAACCAAAAATCAACCAACCCACGAGCTCCCCCCCCACACACTCCACCCCACCACACCACACAGCACACCTCAAAAACCAAAAAAAAAAACCCACAAAAACACCCACCATCTCAGCCCAATCCCCACACCCACCTCCACCTCCAACACACACCCCCAACCAAAAAAAAAAGAACAAAAAAAATAACCCTAAGCATCACCAAACACACACACTCAACCCCACCCACCCCCAAAAACACCCCCCACCCAAAAAAAAAAAAAAAAACACCAACACTCCCCCAACATAAGCCACACAACCCAAAAAACACACACCCGCCCCACACCACCCAAAACCCAAAACAAAAAAGCAACAAAACCCAACCCACACACCCCCCCCCCCCACCCACCCCCCCCCCCCCACCCCCAAACCCCAACCACCCACCCAACCCACAACCACCCAAACACCCAAGCCCCACAACAACCAAAAATCAGCTAGGACAGCCTTTTTTTATATGAGGTGTCTATTTTGTCACCATTGCCCACCATTTCCACATCATATTCCAGCTACTGGCTAGAGAGAAAGAGGGAAGAGGGATCAGCTAACCGGTGCCTTGACCTAGGATGGGCTGCAACATGGCTGTCCTGCATCCTTCTCCTGAGCTTCTATGACGCTAGCCCTGGCTGGAGTTCTGGAAGGTTCTGCAATCTCACCCCCTCTGCCCCCCGCCAATTCAAATTACACCCTAAGCCACTCCTCTCTGACACCCCAGAGTCTCTGTCGGCAGCCGACAGCGCCCCCTGTGCAGTGCTGGAATGACCAACATTGGGTTCCCGCCCAGCTCTCTTCTGCCCCTCTCTGCCCCCGCAGTATACCCCCCAGTGCCCCCCTCTGCACGTCCCCCATGCTAATCCAGTGAACTGGACTCAGGGGCTGTGTGCTCTCAAATCAGCCCTACACCCCCCTTGCATCTTGTTGGAATCTGCTACACTGCTTGCCTCTCCCACCAACTGCAGAGGTCGCAAAATGTTAAATTTTTGCAAAACTATTGAAAATTTCTGAAAATATAGTTGATTGTATTTGGGGTACGAATAAATCACCCACCCCACGGTATGAATGCGCACATTTGAGGATATGCAGGCCCATTTGCGTACTGCCCCGTTTTATGCGCACATCTTTTTTCGGCCTACGAGCACTTGAAAGCTGGGTGGGAGACTGGTAATGGCATGACATTGTCTGTTGGCTTCTGAGGGCTGGCAGGGCGATGTAAAGAGGAAGCAAGGGGGTGTAGCCAGGGAAAGTGGCTTGAGGTCGATAATCTGCACTCGGGCAAGCGCGAGACTGCTTCCACAGATGCTCTCTGAAAAGTGATGCTTGCAGAGCAGCCCTGCTTAAACACATCGCGCCGCATAGGCCTTGATTAATATGATCTGTTTGTTTGCTGGCCATTTTTGTGAACCATTGTAGGCAAGGGAGTGGCTCGCGCTTTCCTGACATCGCTTATCACCCGCATAAAGCCATTTTCTAGCCAGGCTTGTGAAAGGACGAGTCGCAAGAGACGGCGGAAGCGGGCGGCCCCTTCCAGCGAGCTGTCCAAAAGCTCTCCACACCACGCCACATCCTCCATCGGCATTCAGATTCAAGGGGTACTCATTTTCCTGCTTTTGCATTTCTTATTGAAGCTCAGTTGTTTTTTTGGTGTTTGGTATGGGTATCAAAATGGGCACAAAGCAGAAAATTGACCCAAAACCACCATAAATCACTACATAAATTTCCGAAAATCCGGCCACAAAATAGAAGGAAAATAAGATACAATTCAATCCTTATTGCAGACGCCGACTCCGACACTAGACAATCTGCCAAATGAGATGCTGACGATGATTCTGAAGCATTTGGACGGGCACAGTCTTGCCTGCACTCGCCTCGTCTGTCGCAAGTGGCAGCACCTGGTGGACGAAGCACCCTGGGAGACCCTGCCCAAGGCATTCTTTTTCCTTCCCAGAAAGATTGCTGAGTCTAAGTAGTGCTCCATTTGAAGGTCCACTTCCGCTCGTTGACAGTGACAGTGCAGCGCGGCCTGGAGATCATACTGGAAAAGTTCGCAGACGAGGCCATTCCAGGGGAGGAGGAGGACAGCGAACCTCTGCCCAAGAAACCTCGCCTGGACCCCTCTTCACTCTCCTCCTTTTCATCCTCTTCCACAGCCTTTATTTCAGGTATCCTCTTTCATCCCTTAGGCATTGTTCATCTCTGTCTCTACTTCAAGCTCTATCGCAGTATCCATCCAGTTTCTGAACTTGTTCTTAGTAGAGAAGGCAGAATGGGTGCAGAAGCAGAGCAGCCGGAGGAAGAGCGGCGAATAACGAAGCAGAAAAGGCAGAGTTTGACGAGGAGCAGAATCGGCGCCATGCTCAAAATCACTGACCACCTTTCCGGCCCCAAAGTGCCACACCTCCTGAAGTATCTCCTTCACTCTTCCAATATTGTTGCATTATCGAGGATCAAAATCTGCGCCATCCAATATTGTTGCGTTTGTTAAAAAGACATAAAATTTTGTGTCTATTTTTTTGAAAATAAAACCATCTATGCCACATAAACTTGATAATTTGAGCTCTCTTTTTCTTATTTTTATGCGCACTTCTTTCATTGCTCAAGATACAAGCATGTGGCAAGAGAAAAAAAGCGTGTAATTCCCAGATACTTCCGCCACATTTTGGCAGACAAGCTGGTGCTGCAAAGCCTGAGCGGGGAGGGTCTGATAGTGATGCTGCGCATCTTCACGCGGATGTGCCTGCGCACCAAGATCCTCATCCTCGACTTCTGCTACTTCAACGGGATCAAGAAGCAGACACTCTTTGACTTCCTCGAGCCCCGTCGCGGCCGCCTCGCCGAAGTCCAGCTCTCCTCATGCTGCAACATGGGCACCTCCTTCTCCCCCTTCGAGTTCTGGGCCACCCTCGGCACCCTCTCTGGACCCTTCCCCACCATCCGCCTCAAGGACCACTACTACAACAACGACTGGATGGCTTGCCACCATGCTTCTCAAACTCAAAAACCCGCCCTGGATGCTTGACATTGATGGTGTCAGTCTACGGCAGGTATTTCTCTTGTTCCTTTGACCTCCCCCTCCAAACTTCTCTACACCTGGACAGGAAGCCGTGCACGAGCGTCTGCTGAACTGGTACGCGGAGGACCCGACGCTAGGCCCAGTGCTGGCGGAGGCCAAGCGGAAGAGGGAAGAGGCCGCCAAACACGCCAGTTCCAAGGCCGCCGTCACCGCACCACTGGCACTCAGTGGAGCTTCCAGCTCACACAACGGCTTCCAAACTGCTGCCGTTCAGGTGCCCCTTATTTTTTATTATTTCGGGGTTCTTTGTCTCCTATTAATGGGCTTCAAATAGGCAGATAAATTTGGAATTTTGTGAATCTGTTGAATGGTGAAAACATAATCCAATTGATTGGGTGGCATTGAAGGAAATATGATGGATGCAGGTGGGTAGACAGAGCCAGGGGAGTGGGCTGGACGCGTCGGTGGTGCGGGAGGAGCCACAGCCTGCTTCCCAGAGACAGAACTTCATCATCAAGATTGACAACTGCCGCGGCATTCGTCTGGGTCGCTTCTGGAACAAGACGTGGCGGCATGTCCTGGCGCCTAACAACATTCGCATCCAGCCTGAGCTCTGCAAGGTTCCTCCCAATTTTCCTGCTCCTCACCCCTGGCGATAAAACCCAAGAACTTTGTAATTTGGCGTTGGGCAGATATCTGACCTACGGTTTGATGCTCACCTAGGAATGAACTGACAGGTTCTGGAGCAGTGTTTTGACGGGCGGAGTCGCTACTCCACGAACCGCAATCGGATGCTGCTGAAACGACCAGACGGAGCTTGTTTCTCCATCTACCTGCAGCGCTGACGCCCCTACAAGAACAGATCCAACTATGAAACAGCAACTACTAGGCCTCACAGCTTACCAGTCTTTAAATTTTCCTTCTTCTAATCTGTCCTGACCATAGTGAGGATCGCACCAAGTTCATAGGGTAGGCAGTCCTGTAGGACTTGGCATTTTCTTTATTGTTTCACAAAATAGCTATTACTTTTGATCAGAAACATGACATTTTCCTACCTTTTCATCATTTAGCCTGTCACTTGCTGTACCCATGATCAAATATGCTTCTTCACCATTTTACCACGCAATTGAATTTTTTTTCCTTTTCACGCTGGCAACATATTTGCTCATCATCTACTTTACCATGCCAGAAATTGTATTTCTTCCGCATCTTGACCAAATTTTTGCATCAATTTATCGATAAACTGTGTTTTTCTTTCACATTTTGTAATAATCACATGGCCACTTTGTCCTAATCACTACTTCCAGTTGCAGTATGTATGATGAGAGAGAACGACTGAATAGTGGATGGGGAAGATTGGATGAAGAGTGCACACTCTACGCCCTGCCCTACACACCCTACTCGCGGGGGGGGACTGAGTTTTCATAGGCAGCGCACTCCCCTCTCAACTCGATTTCTCCAAAACTTCCAAGTTTCATTCTTCCCCACCCCCTCCATCCTCAATACAGCTTCCATCCATCATTGTACCTAGACATTCTTGCACTGAGAGACATTTTCACAGTTGGCTAATGTGGTGCAGATGTTGCGAGAATATGTCCTGATGATCCTGCTCATGGTATTGCTGCAGGGATTCAGCGTCTCCGCTGCAAATGGAACTGGTTGCTTTGGATTAAGGTGTTGAGCTTGAGCAGGCAGAACCTATAATTGAAGAAACAGGAGTGGTGGGCAGCTTCACACCACCTGTGCTTCGTAATTTCAAGGCCATTCGCTTTGTGCTCCAATTCAATGCATCATTCCGTATATAAAGCTTTGGCGATATTCTTTTTCGGATATTATTTTAGGCAAATATACTTTATGTTTTAAACTCAGACTTAAAATACCATTTCCTTTAAACTAGCAGATTTTTTTCCCGGCAATTGATTATTCTAAAGCTAGCACTTATATCTCATCATTGCACTGACGGCACCTCCACTATCTCCCCAATCAATTCTTCGAAATCATGTCCATTCATGATGACATAAACCCTATCCACCCTTATCTATAATCAGCACTTGAAAGTCGAGTTTTCTTCTGAATTCTCCTCATATCCTAATCTTCTCTTCACCATGCACCCTAACAAAGCCGCTAAAATATTGCGATGGCAGCACAATCTGCTCAAGAAGAAGGTCTCCTCCTCCGGTAAGGAGCATGCGGAAGTGAAGAAGCTGAAGGGCAGGTGGCCCGTCCTAATAAAACTGCACCGCAAGTGCAACCTGGACTGCCCTGTCCGCCGGCACCTCTTCTCTAAGAATAAAAACTGCCACTCTGCGGCTGCACCATCTCCCGCGGGCTCTGCGGCAGTGCTGGAGGCCTTGCAGACGATCGGCAACAAGCTTGAGGTCGGCTTTGCCCAGATGGCTGCAGCAGTGGTGGCGAAGCCGGCTGCCTCCTTTTCTGCTCCTCCACCCGTCTCATCACTGCCAGCTTCTCCATCCCCAACGCCTTCTTTGGCTTTGTCAGATGAGAATGAGGAGGAGGGCGTCTCCAGCAACCAGGAGGGCAGCTCCGAGATGAATGATGCCCAGCCGGCTCCTGCTCCACCTCATCAACCCAAGGTTTGTCTTATTCTTGCACTGCTTCTCTGATTCCAGTTCAATCAGTCCTACAGGGACATGAGGCAGGAGAAGCGGAGATGGAGGGCAAGGAGGGTGAAGAGACTGTGGATGAGTTCAATGGGAAAGTGTCGTTGGTGGCGTTTGCTTTGCGTGGGGGCTGCAAACGTATTAATAAGTCTTGTTCTATTCCATTTTCCGATTTTTGGGGCCATCGGTGGAGTTGCCGCTTTTGTAGTGCAACGGGAATGTCAACAGTGCCACCGCACTTTCTCTGATGCAGAGTTGAAGCCCAAAGTCATCCTGGACAAGTTTCATAGACATGTCGTCATTAGTCATCTGCCACCCGCGGCCAGTCCCTTTTCCTTTGCGTGTGGCGAGTTTGTTCTCTGACAGATGTCTGGGTCTGTGGGATCATCCGTTTTAATTTGAGGTGTGGCGAGAAGGCAGTATACAGGGAGGTGCTGCGTATTCAATGCAAGTGTGCTGATAGAGCATCCTGGCGTGATATTCGCGGTAAGCTCTACACCAAGTGGGCCCGAGCTTGCTTCAACAAGCCAAACAAGAACAAGAAGAAGCCGCTTCAACAAGATGCCGCCAACTAGCCGCCAATTTCTATTATTTCCCAAATTGATTTATTGTGGCTTCTTTTTTCTCAACAAGAGGGTGCCCTCTAGCCCTGGATTACATCAGCACTATATTTCTCAGCAGCACTTTCCATCCCTTTGCCTGCAGAGTCACACGCTTTAGCACAAAGTAGCCCAGAAATTGCTTCGCGCCACCTATGCTTTGTAGTTTCAAGGCCACTCGCTTTTTGCTCAAATTCAATGCAGCATTCCGTATATAAGGCCTTTTAGAAGGGCAATATTCTTTTTCGGCAAATATTGAGTAGTGTTCTCTTTTCTTGCTCTACCTCCTTGAAACCAATAGGGACGGTAACAAAGCATGGCATACAACCATTTTGAACATACCTGTCACTTTAGAGAAAGGACAACATTTATATGTGCCTGGCTACTAGAAAACGAACAATCCACATGAAGATCATGCAGTAGGTAAGACGCCAAGAGTGAACAAAGAGAAACCTACAAAATAGGCGTGGTGGAACTAAGCAAGGAAGCTATACACCAATGCTGGAATAGAAAGGCTGAAAGACGGGCAGACTGATAGCAGGGTTAGGAGGAGGTGTCGTAGAAATTGACTCAGGTGAGGAGATGCAGGCGATTGGTGCCCACCTGGCGCTTGCAGATGGGGCAGCAGAAGCGCCTCCACGCTAGTCGGCTCCGCTACAACACACACACACACACCCTTATTCACTCACCCAATCCCACCCCTCCCACTCTCACCTGGCGGATCTGCTGCAAGCACTTTCCGTAGAAGGAGGCATGACCACAAAACAGCACCTGTCAACCAGCCTTCCATCTCTCCACTTCACCCTGCCCTGGCTCAGATTGCCTGGTCAATGTGGACAACGTTGTAGCAGATTCGGCACTCGTGTGGACAGCAGACACAGCGGTGCTCTTTCTCCTCCCCTGTTTTCATTTCCTCCATGCTCTGCCGCCCTGCTTCCTCATCCACAGCGGCTGCCCCATCAACTCCGCATCCGTCAGGTGTCATCAAATCCTGCTTCAGCACCAGCAACTTGGAGTCCGTCATGGCCTCTTCAAATCCTCCTTGGCCTTCCCGTTCTCAGAGTAGTAGAGGGAGGAACCAGGAGGCACTGTCGTCTGGCTGCTTTGCAGGGGTTGGGCAGGCACGCGAAGGCTGCTGTGCTGTTGCACCTTCTTCTGATCCTCCAAGGGCAGCCCATCTGTCGGAAACAGCTTATGTTAGCAGGACAAGAGCAAATAGGCTATGGAACCAAAGAGATGGAAGTGATGAGGCTTGTGAGGCCGGAGGATGAGATAGACATTGTCCAGGACATATGCTGGTGGCCACACCTTCTTTGAGTGAACTACATTCTTCACCGACTCAACAGCAATGAACCCATCTGAAAAAGGCACACACTCTCTGGCCAAGCGAGAAGGAGCCAACTGCCTTAATTGAGGCAGGGAGGCTGGCAAGGGTAAGATATACGAGACTCGTAGTGGAAGAGGCGTAGGGTGAACATATCTCCGGGTCGGAGGAGGCCTTGGAAAGGGATGAATAGCGTGCACCAGTGGATGTTGATGAATCCATCCTCATCTCCGTCGCGCGCCTTTATCTCGACGTCGTTCCCTGTGCAGGCATCCTTCACTCTTCTAGATCAAATTCCCTAAACACCCCCTCACTTACCCGAGAAGCGGAATAGGTCGTCGGGGAAGTTGCAGTCGCTCCAGTGCTTCCAGTGCTTAGAGCTGAAGCCAAGCACCAACTCTTGCACTGGCAGTCCCTGCAAAAACATATCCTTAAGTTATAATCTCAATGAGCTGAAAAAAGGAGCCTGGTAGAGAATGGTGGTAAAGTCTTTGATAGGGTGCTTGGAGACGGCGATGTTGGCCAATGTTCCCATTGGTGTCATTTGGGAGTAGTACAATAGCTCCAGCTCCTCCACTACGCCCATCCCAGCCAGCACTCCTATGCACTTTTACCAGTCTAGATCTTCAAAAGCTTTTTAGGGATGATTATCAATGTAACTCCGCTGTAACTTTCATCCTATCAGTCACCTTGCTGCTACCCGCATGCGCATATTAGCATGCGCATATTAGCCCATTTGCCCTGAATGAGGAGAGATTGGGGACAGAATAATGGCAATAATTTTCCCATGCCCATGCCAATCAATTTTCAACGTTAATTCATGTTTTTGAATTTGAAATGTAGAATTTTGAGTTTCAACTGCAGAAAGCAGACGCATAATGGGTAAGAAAAATAAAACGGAGGATACTCGGAGGAATGTCTGGACGAAATATTCGTTTTGTCTACCATCTTCTTTTTTCCAGACTCAAATTTGAGAAACAATTTGCAGAATTTGCTCGTCGAAAACAAGTACCCAGAGCGGATGAAGGGTGGTGGCCAGCAAATGTCCCGAATGAAGCAAAACCTCAAACGGTTACTCATTTTGCAGCAGGCTGATGATGAGGGTCAAAATTAAAGTTTTGCAGACGCTCCGAACACTTCCGGCACAGAGATGGCATGCTCTTCTTCTGGAAGCAGCGGGGGGCAACCATGATGCTGAAGAACAAGAAGATAAGGGTGGAGCGCAACAATCAGCGTGAGGAGGCCAGCGGCAGCTCCATCACCACGGACCCTGAATTCTACTGGGCTCTGTGCATCCGACACGAAGAGGTCTTTGGCCAACTTAAGGTGCTCTGCATCCTCTTGCTTCAAATTTCAACCTCAATTGATGCTCAACAGACAGGCGGCTCACAGACAGACACATCAGCAGTTCAAGCCCATGCTGCGGGCGCTAAAGGATGTTTACTGGCCAACAATGTACAAGGATGTCCGTACCTATCTGAGCCGCTACGATGGATGCCAGCAAAACAAGGCCCCCAAAACCTACAAGCCTCGGCTTAAGTTTGTATCCCCAACTCAAAACTATCCTTACCATGCAGTTTTAGTTGGGTGGAAATTTTCCGACAGTTAGATCATCAACAATTAGAACAATTAGATCCGACAATTGTATTTCCTTGACTTTTTACTCGAGGCAATTACAAAATTTAGAGAAAAGAGACCCACTTTTGGCTTGCAAATGGTACCAGTTTTTTTAAGTTATGGGCAACAATAATCAAACATAACAACTGTATTTAGTCATGCCATGCTATGAAACAAAATTGCTAGGCCGATAGTCCCGTCCAATTGGATCTGTGACATAATTTGTTTTGTTTTGTAAAAAAAAAAAAAAAAAAAAGAAAAGTCTGTTTGTTTTTAATGTTAAAAAAGAAAAAAAAGCAATATTTTAATAAGGGTATAGATGTGGCTTTGTTATTTTCACCCTAAAAACACGCGGTATATTTAGATTTTTTATAAAAATATGTTAAAATAAAAAGCACTCAATATAATTTTATAATATTTTTATAAAACATGATAATACCTGTAAATAATCTGTTAAATGGATATCAGCAAGAATTAAGTAGATTTAATAATGAAATGCGTGAATTATGTACGAAAACTAGAGAAATAAAACAATATGCTGAAAATGTTGAAAATTTATATACAAAATCTACTGAACATGGAAATCGTGTTTTAGAGTTATTAAATCAATATTCTAAAATTCAAAGAGGTGCTTCTTTTGATGCTATACATAAATTTTATTGTGATAATGAAGAAGATGTATGTTCTCTTAGCACCTCTGGTACTTCTGATATAAGAAATTCTATGAATTGTAAAATGATTATAGTTGGATTGGTAACTTATTTCAGCATGTTTGTGTTTTATTTCTCTTAAAAGAGAAACCAATTATCACTTATAATGATTACATTAATTCTTCTTTGAATAGCTCCCTTTGGATCAATGGGTATTATCTTTTCCAGCTCTTTATTACTGGTAATTATTCTTGGTAATTTAGCTGGTATATTAGCGACTCCCCCTTTCACATTGATCCCTCTTTTTTCTTCTAAATCTGTCAGATGGATAACCTCTTCTGTACGCAAATGACTGAAGTCCATATCATCAAATACTATTCCGTCATTTGCGTCATTTAGTTCTTTAAGGTTATCCATATGACTTACTAATAAAGGGTTGTTAAAGGCACTTAAAGCTAACTGTGTTTTTCCTTTTCCTGAAGGTCCTATGATGACACATGTTAGCTTATTTCTGTTAATTTTAAGCCAATTTAGGAAGTCTTTAGGTATATTAAAGTCGCTCAATTTATATTTTGGACAGTATCTCCACCATTTATAATTGAGCGACATCTCTTCATTAAGTGCCTTTAACAATTTTGTTTTACTTAGAAATATTTGTATTCTTATGTTTTTTT
>JASANA010000992.1:0-61550 GCA_030248095.1 Ptycholaimellus sp. GST1_10
GCTGACGACCGCCCACCTCCTCAACGTCGCCAACGGCTAGCACCGCGACTTCCAGCCCATCACCTCCATCATCGCCAACTACTCCTCCTAGTAGTTTGTCTACACTCCGCACTACTCTCATCTACCATCGCTTTCCCAACGCTCAGCCTTATGGCAAGATGCAATGGAAAGTGATCGTCTATTTCTCAATGCTCAGCCTCCTGGCAAGACGCAATGGAAAGTGACAGACTGAGTTGTGACATTGTGATTGTCACTCTCAGCCTGCTGATGGGCAAACTGTTGAATTTGTCAGGACTGAGTTCCAAAAAACTTGCGCTTGTGTAAGTGAATTGTTGAACGTGTCCCTTTTGGTCTTTTGCAAGACGATTCTTGCCGAAAGCCGCTGGACCGGCCACTTTCTGCCTGCCTTTTCAGCCTATCAGTTCACTGAAGGCCATCGAAAAGACGCAGCATTTAGATGCCGATGTTCCATGCTGGAAAGACCAGAGAGCACTGCTCACTACAACCTTTCCTAGGCAGCCTAACATGCTGTTTGTGGAGCCACTTTTGATGGCAAAAGTTGGCCTGCAGTGCTGAATTTAAGCCACTCACGTCTTGTCCGAACAGTGGGTCTACTTCA
Source organism: Ptycholaimellus sp. GST1_10 (assembly GCA_030248095.1). Classification (NCBI taxonomy): domain Eukaryota; kingdom Metazoa; phylum Nematoda; class Chromadorea; order Chromadorida; family Chromadoridae; genus Ptycholaimellus; species Ptycholaimellus sp. GST1_10. Next base: position 620 of record JASANA010000992.1, read on the forward strand.
ATCAGGTCCTCCTTACTGCGCGGTGGCATATTCAGTAGCTCTGGGTGCTTGTTTCTGATCCGATCCCACTCCTCCTCCGTGAAGGGAGCCTCGAGGGTGAGTGGAGGACAGACCTCCTTCAGGGACCCAGGCATCCAAGCTGAACTTGAAGCCGCTGAGCGCGAGGACGTTCAGGTGCACCTTCTTCATCCACATCTGACAGCGCTCCTTGTGTCCGAAGACTCCTGTGTTGATATCCTGCTCATCCATCGTTTTGAGTCCTAGGAGCTCTACGACGCGGTTGGAGACTGCCGTAATCTGTGAGCCAGAGTCTAGGATGCAGGACATCTGCTGCCATTTCCCAGTTGTCGGAGTGGAGTAGGGCCAGGAAGGTGAGGATGATGGGTCCGGGGTCCTCCTTCTCTGGATCGTGGTCTTGGCAGTGGTATTGTTGGGCGTCACCGTAGTGGGCGTCAAGGTAGCCAGAGCAGAATGCGCATGATTGGTCTTGGTGTGGTGGCGATGTTGGAGTCATAAGCGTAGTTGTCTCCTTGTCCACGCCAGCGGACAGGATGTTGGGCTGAGGTTTGGTTGAGCACAAGTGTTCTTGTGAAGGAGCATGGCTCTCAACTCGTCCTGCCCGCATCACTTTACTGCACTGTAGCAATAGGGCTCGAGCAGGGTGATAAGGTGGTTAATACTGATGTTGTGTAGATTGATGGAGCGGAGCTTGTGGATGCAGTGGTTGTAGATGCTGGAGGGTATCTTGCTCATCACTGTTTGTGTCAGGTGGAGCAGCTTCTCCTCCGGCAGTTGTCACTGGACCTGGAGGAAGTAGAAACTAGGCCGGAGTTGGTCGATGAAGCTGTCCAGGTTGGGGTCTGACACGGAGGGTAGTTGTTCAATGTCATTCACGGATTGCAGGATGAGGAGAGTTGGGTTCTTGTAATCCCGGGTCAACAAGGTGAAGATGACATCGAAGTTGGAAGGGTCTACCAGATACCTCTGCACCTTCTTGAGTGGTTCTCACTCCAGACACTGTCCCAAAACTTGGATTCGCCGGTGGGGGTCGTTCGTTAGTCAGGCAGTGAATGAGGTTGAGGAAGGATGACTTCCAGGTGGGGAAGTCTAGAGGATCTCCTTTGAATCGTGGTTATTCCAGTGGCGGGAGCATGTGTCTCAGCTGTTCTGGTTCCTGCTGAATGAGTAGGTTTTGTAGGACTTGCTGGCAGTACTGCAGCAATGCCATTTCCACTCCTTGCATCGCGGGGTTCACACCCCAGTTGCTGGCCTGAGCCTGGATAGGTTGCCAGAGGGGCTGCTGGGGGGTGTAGTACTTGGGGTCGCGGTGGGGCTGGGGGGAACTGAGGGGGGAGTTTGTAGGCTACTCGGATCTCTTCCTGCACTAGCTGTGGTGCGCCATCTCGCCGCACTGGTTGTGGTGGTGTGTACTGATGAGGAAGAGGTCCTGTGGGGCCATTCATTCCTCATTCTCCATACTGGGCCCCGGGTGGAGCATGTCTCGGTTGGACTTTTGCGGGTTGTGCTCGAAGGTGGTAGTCCATTCATATCCGTGGCACTGGATAATGTTGAATTCCATGTCCCATTCCAGGACCCACTTTCAATGCCGATGGGCGTGCTGGGGAGGCCAGCTGCGGTTGGAGAAGTGGTGGTTGTTCCTGTCTTGGCAGCAGGGGCAGTGGGTTTACCTCTGGAGGAGGGTGTGGTTGCTCCCTCTCTCGCGTTTCCTCCACTGGGGTTGCAGGGGGAGCTGGTGGAAGGAATGATGGTGGGGGAGGATGAGACGTTTGCACCCATGCGGCAACTGGGGCCATCGGATTGCCATCAAAACGATAGTGGTGGGCTTGTCTTTGGGGAGGTTGTTCTTCAGGGGGTGACTCCTCATGTGCTGGGCAAAAGACATTATCCTCCACCATTCCTCTTTCTCTCATCAGTGCATGGTCTGGTTGGCCCAATGTGTTCTGTTGTTCTGGGCGTTCTGGACCAACTAGCACATGGAATTGCCATCCGGTCTTCTGCGTCTGTTGGCATTGGCTCCGTCCCAGTGGAGCGGATCGTGAGCAAGAGATTAGAGGCCTCGCCAATGTTTACTCAGTTTCCATTGGTGGCAATGGACTTTCGGATGGATCGCTCTGGGGGGAGGGGGTTCCACTGCATCCATCATACTCGAGAGAGTCCGTAGCTGGTAAGGGTTTTGTGCGAAGTTGGTCTGAGTGATGTCCTGCCATCGATTGTTGGCTGAGTCCCACGTGTTGCCAGGATTGAGGAAGACTAGTCTGCCCTGTGCGGCGATGGCAATTACGGTGGAGGGTTGGAGTTGAGTGGACTTGATCCTGGTCATGCGTGGGTCTTTTGTTGGGTACCGCGCATTCCACCCCGGGCAAGCCACGATGGGGGGCATGGTCATGGAGCCATGGTGAATGGAAGGGTGGCGGTGGCGGAATTGTGCAGTATGGGTACTGTCATTTTGGGGTATGGGTGAGCCGAGGTTGAGCGTGGCAGCCACTGAAGGTTGGAGGTGAGTCGTGGCTGCTTTGTCTGCTTGGTTTTGTACTTCCTGTTGATGATGCAGCAGCTTGAGCCACAGTGCTTCGAAGCCTGGGCGACAAGGATTGTCAAGCGCCAATATGTTCAGATGTGCATGGGTTTGGGATATGCACTCGGAGATCCAGGTCACATTACAACCGAGGTGGAGATATGGTGCCACGTTGTGGGGCATTGGCTCCATCCAATCTTCACTGTCCTGCAACGACGGCACATGGTCTTGATCACTGTGTCGTTGTCCACGCGCGTTGGTCTGGCCGCAAGGAATCGGTCCAATGAAGCAGGTGTTGAATCGGAAGATTTCCAAGGGATTGTCCAGGTCGCGGTTGATTTGGATGAGAGCCAGTGTGGATTGGTCGTTGTAGTACTTGAGGAGGTTGCACGTCTCGAGGTAAAGGGCGTCGCAGATGGCAAAGACAGTTATCTTCTGCTCTTCTCCTTTCTCAGCAAGAAGTGCGGCCACGTTCTTGGGATGAAAGATGCCTTGAAGGAACAGTTGTTCCACGATGTTGTGTGGATGAGCGTTGTTCACCTTGCAGCAGCCAGGGCAGTTGTAGGTGTCGGCGCTGGCATTGAGAAGCTTTTGGCAGATCACCAGCATCAATTCGGCTTTGTCTGGTCCTAGGATTTGGCCCATGTTGATGCGGGAGCAGTCGGGGTAGTAGTGCCTCTCACACTTGCTGCAGTCGAGTTTATGAAGAGTGTCAAATATGTTATGGCAGTTGGAACTGCAGAAGACGGAAGTCCATGGGTTTGCTGCCATGCTACTTATTTGTACTGGGACAAAAATGAGTGGAACAGTACACTGAAATTGCGCTAAGTGAGAGCAGTGTTCTGATGCATGTTTGGTGGTGCTACAGATCAGGCCATGTGAGCTGTGAAGTGCAACTCCCCATGATTGAAGGGCGCTGTGGCACTGTTCAGATGGGCCCATTCTCACTGCACTGGGACAAGCATGGGTGGAGCAGTACACTGAAATCGCGCTACATGAGAACAGTGTTCTGATGCATGTTTGGTGTTGCTACAGATAAGGCTATGGGAGCTGCACAGTGCAACTGCCCATGATTGAAGGGCGCTGTGGCACTGTTCAGATGGGCACATCCTCACTGCACTGGGACAAGCATGGGTGGAGCAGTACGCTGAAATCGCGCTACATGAGAACAGTGTTCTGATGCATGTTTGGTGTTGCTACATATCAGGCCCTGGGAGCTGCGCAGTGCAACTGCCCATGATTGAAGGGCGCTGTGGCACAGTTCAGATGGTCTCATCCTCACTGCACTGGGACAATCATGGGTTGAGCAGCACACTGAAATTGTGCTATGTGAGAGCAGTGTTATGATGCATGTTTGGTGTTGCTACAGATCAGGTCATGGGAGCTGCGCAGTGCAACTGCCCATGGTTGAAGGGCGCTGTGGCACTGTTCAGATGGGCACATCCTCACTGCACTGGGACAAGCATGGGTGGAGCAGTACACTGAAATCGCGCTACGTCAGAGCGGTGTTCTGATGCATGTTTGGTGTTGCTACATATCAGGCCCTGGGAGCTGCGCAGTGCAACTGCCCATGATTGAAGGGTGCTGTGGCACAGTTCAGATGGGCCCATCCTCACTGCACTGGGACAAGCATGGGTGGAGCAGTACACTGAAATCGCGCTACGTGAGACCAGTGTTCTGATGCATGTTTGGTGTTGTTACAGACCAGGCCATGGTAGCTGCGCAGTGCAACTGCCCATGATTGAAGGGCAATGAGGCACTGTTCAGATGGGTCCATGCTCATTGCACTGGGATAAACATGGGTGGAGCAGCACACTGAAATCGCGCTACGTGAGAGCAGTGTACTGATGCATGTCTGCTGTTGCTACATATCAGGCCATGTGAGCTGCGCAGTGCAACTGCCCATGATTGAAGGGCGCTGTGGCACCGTTCAGATGGGCCCATGCTCGCTGCACTGGGACAACTATGGGTGGAGAAGTACACTGAAATTGCGCTATGTGAGAGCGGTGTTCTGATGCATGTTTGGTGTTGCTACAGATCAAGGCATGGTAGATGCGCAGTGGAACTGCCCATGATTGAAGGGCGATTTGGCACTGTTCAGCTGGGTCCATTCTCACAGCACTGGGACAAGCATGGGTGGAGCAGCACACTGAAATCGCGCTACGTGAGAGCGGTGTTCTGATGCATGTTTGGTGTTGCTACAAATCAGGCCATGGGAGCTGCGCAGTGCAACTGCCCTTGATTGAAAGGTGCTGTGGCACTGTTCAGATGAGCACATCCACACTGCACTGGGACAAGCCTGGGTTGAGCAGTACACTGAAATCGCGCAACGTCAGAGTAGTGTTCTGATGCATGTTTGGTGTTGCTACAGATCAGCCCATGTGAGCTGCGCCGTGCAACTGCCCATGATTGAAGGGCACTGTTGCACTGTTCAGATGGGACCATCCTCACTGCACTGGGACAAGCATGGGTGGAGCAGTACACTGAAATTGCGCTACGTGAGAACAGTGTTCTGATGCATGTTTGGTGTTGCTACAGATAAGGCCATGTGAGCTGTGCAGTGCAACTCCCCATGATTGAAGGGCGCTGTGGCACTGTTCAGATGGGCTCATCCTCACTGCACTGGGACAAGCATGGGTGTAGCAGTTCACTAAAATCGCGCTATGTGAGAGCAGTATTCTGATGCATTTTGGTGATGTTGCAGATCAGACCATGGTAGCTTCGTAGTGCAACTGCCCATGATTGAAGGGCAATGATGCACTGTTCAGATGGGCTCATTGCACTGGGATAAGCATGAGTTGAGCAGCACACTGAAATTGCGCTACGTGAGAGCAGTGTTATGATGCATGTTCGGTGTTGCTACAGATCAGGCCATGGGAGCTGCGCAGTGCAACTGCCCATGATTGAAGGGCACTGTTGCACTGTTCAGATGGGCTTATCCTCACTGCACTGGGACAAGCATGGGTGGAGCAGTACACTGAAATCGCGCTACATGAGAGCGGTGTTCTGATGCATGTTTGGTGTTGCTACAGATCAGGTCATGGGAGCTGCGCAGTGCAACTGCCCATGATTGAAGGGCGTTGTGGCACTGTTCAGATGGGCCCATCCTCACTGCACTGGGACAAACATGGGTGTCGCAGTTCACTAAAATCGTGCTATGTGAGAGCAGTGTTCTGATGCATTTTGGTGATGTTGCAGATTAGACCATGGTAGCTTCGTAGTGCAACTGCCCATGATTGAATGGCGCTGTGGCACTGTTCAGATGGGCCCATCCTCATTGCACTGGGATAAGCATGGGTTGAGCAGCACATTGAAATTGCGCTATGTGAGAGCAGTGTTATGATGCATGTTCGGTGTTGCTACAGATCAGGCCATGGAAGCTGCACAGTGCAACTGCCCATGATTGAAGGGCGCTGTGGCACTGTTCAGATGGGCACATCCACACTGCACTGGGACAAGCCTGGGTTGAGCAGTACACTGAAATCGCGCAACGTCAGAGTAGTGTTCTGATGCATGTTTGGTGTTGCTACAGATCAGCCCATGTGAGCTGCGCCGTGCAACTGCCCATGATTGAAGGGCACTGTTGCACTGTTCAGATGGGCACATCCTCACTGCACTGGGACAAGCATGGTTGGAGCAGTTCACTGAAATCACGCTATGTGAGAGAGGTGTTCTGATGCATGTTTGGTGGTGCTACAGATCAGGTCATGGGAGCTGCGCAGTGCAACTTCCCATGATTGAAGTGCGATGTTGCACTGTTCAGATGGGCCAGATGGTTCAGATGGGTCATCCTCACTGCACTGGGACAAGCATGGGTGGAGCAGTACTCTGAAATCATGCTATGTGAGAGCAGTGTTCTGATGCATGTTTGGTGCTGCTACAGATCAGGCCATGGGAGATGCGCAGTGCAACTTCCCATGATTGAAGTGCGCTGTGGCACTGTTCAGTTGGGCCCATCCTCACTGCACTAGGACAAGCATGGGTGGAGCAGTACACTGAAATTGCGCTACGTGAGAACAGTGTTCTGATGCATGTTTGGTGTTGCTACAGATAAGGCCATGGAAGCTGCGCAGAGCAACTGCCCATGATTGAAGGGCGCTGTGGCACAGTTCAGATGGGCTCATCCTCACTGCACTAGGACAAGCATGGGTGGAGCAGTACACTGAAATCGCGCTACGTGAGAGCGGTGTTCTGATGCATGTTTGGTGTTGCTACAGATCAGGTCATATTCAAGGGCCCATCCTTATTGCACTGGGATAAGCATGGGTTGACAGATCAGACCATGAGAGATGCGCAGTGTAACTTCCCATGATTGAAGTGCGCTGTGGCACTGTTCAGATGGGCCCATCCTCATTGCACTGGGATAAGTATATGGCGCAGAGCGCAATAGGTGACCGCGGAGTGGTATATATATGTGGTTTCTCAAGCATTTTCAAAAGTAAGCACAGATATAGAATCGTTATATACGACTTGTGAATCATAAAACCAAAGTCTTCTGTTCAATTCTCAGCCGTTCAGCTGTTACTGATTATTGATGCTATTGTCATGTGTGAAAGTTCGTCACTCAAGAGGGCGAGTATGTGGTTTCTCAACCATTTTCAAAAGTCAGCACAGATTTGGAACCGCTATATACGACTTGTGAACAAAAAAAGTCAAGTCTTGTGTGCAATTCTCAGCCGTTCAGACGCTATGGAAGAAAATAGTAATTTTTGGGGAAAAAATTGTCCTACTCCGGAAAGAAATGTTTCTAAGTGTCCGATACCAGCTCCACCCCCCCCCCAGGATCCAAGCGGCACACTATAACTTTCAGGAAAAAAAGTATGTCCAGATCTGTTGAGAATTCGCCCGAGCCCAGCACTTGCAGATATATATGAGGACAAAAGTTTAGTAACCTCTATAGACCGCGGAGCGGCCCTTCGGCCTGCTCCAAGGTCAAAAACTCAAGTGTTTTGTTCAATTATCAGCCGTTCAGCTGCTACTAATTAGTGGTGCTATTGTCATGCATGAAAGTTTGTCACTCAATAGGGGAAGTCTGTGGTTTCTCAACCATTTTCAAAAGTAAGCACAGATTTGGAATCGTTATATACGACTTGTGAACAAAAAAAACTCAAGTGTTCTGTTTAATTATCAGCCGTTCAGCTGCTACTAATTATTGATGCTATTGTCATGTGTGAACATTTGTCACTCAAGAGGGCAAGTCTGTGGTTTCTTAACTATTTTCAAAAGTAAGCGCAAATTTGGAACCGCTATATAAGACTTGTGAACAAAAAACCTCAAGTTTTGGGAAAAACTTTTTCCTGCTCAGGAAAGTATTGTTTCTAATGGTCCGGCACCAGCTCCACCCCCCAGGATTCAAGCGGCACAGTTTAGCTTTCAGGAAAAAAAATATGTCCAGATCCGTTGAGAATTCGCCCGTGCCCAGCACTTGCAGATATATATACATATATATATACATATATGAGGACAAAAGTTGAGTAACCTCTATAGACCGAGGAGCGGCCCTTCAGGCCGCTCCGCGGTCAAAAATACTTTGTCAATGCTCACACCATACTTTTCCGAGTATGGCTAGAGTTGAGACATTCAAACAACAGCATTCCCGCCGTCGATCCTACGCGGATCATTGCCCTGGATCACGAAGGCATTCAAAGTCTTATTGACTCCATAGAGGTGAAGCTGAAAGACCAGTTGGTGACCAACATGACCAACTTCCCCTACACCACCGCTCTGTGCAGCTCGGTTGGTGTTGGTGCATCCATTCGTGGCACCATCTGGAGTCCATTGGAAGGAAGTTGGGATCTAGGTGACAAGATGGAGAACAAGGCAACGCAGACGTACACGGCAGACTCCAGCAGGCTAGCTCCACCAAGCTGGCCAGGTCCCAGGTGTACATTTTGCGGGCCAAGATAGACATCTTCATGAGTGCCCGCCAACTCATTCCACCCAATACGAAAATCAGCGTCCAACTTTGCCGAGCCTTTGACCACTTCGCCCTGCTAGCCCCGGACACCCTTGCAGACCCCAGCTTCAAGCCCTTCATCAGCCTCATGGAGATGGAGATGCAGAAGCACAAGCTCTCCGACAGCGCCCGCAGCCGTGCTCTTGGTCAGATCCAAGCGAACGCCACCTTTGTCTTCAACCGGTTGGAGACACGAATGAACTTCTTTCCAGTTGGAACCCATACCTGGCGATGGTTGAACTGTCTGAACGGTGCTCAGCTGCCCAACCAGCTGTAGGTAGCCTTCGTGTCCTACGACTCCCTCTACGGCAGCCTCAGCCGCATTCCTACTTTCTTCACCCGCATGCGGCTCAAGCAGATCAACTTCAAACTAAACTGTCATGATCTGGTAGTACAGCCGATGCAAACGTTGTTTGTGGAGAGCACCGAGCAGGGCGAAGCAGAGGGCAGCCTTGACACGGCCCAGACAAATACATGCGAGGGCTACCTCTCCCTGGTATGCGTTTTCAACAAAGTTGAGGACGAGTTAAGTCCACTGCGGCTTAGCTCTGCAGGTTACCTTTACGGGCGTATCATCTACGCCCTAGAATTTAGAAAGTACTGAGTAAAAAGCAACAAGAGCGTCGCATTGGACATTGAATGTCTATTCAACTCTGCACCCACGGAGGGCGTCTGCGTTCTCTTCACAGAAGTGACAATGATTGTCTCTCTATAAAAGAGAAGATCTCTCCAGTCATTCTTTCCAAGAAACGGTTTTCACCCTAAATCATGACCTGTAAAGAGTGTCTATACACTTACAAAGGTATTATTTTATCAAAAACTTTAACGCTACTCCATATATTATTCATTTTAAGTGGCACTTTAATAATTAATTATAATATAATAGGGATCATCACATGTTTAAAAGAGCAATTTACGCTCATAGCCAATACTGAGAGCGCTGTTGAACTTGGTGTCATCCGCGGCATAAAAACTTATGTAAGCGAAAGACTGCTAGTTAGACATTTTGTTCATCCCCCGCTTCCATTGGATTGCAAACCATTTTAACTTTTATCAAACGGTTTGCTGATAAATGCAGAACTCTGCAGATTTTCACCTCTGCTGAACTCCAAATGGCGCTTTAGCCATCTTATATTTCGACTAAGCAATGGAATCAGACACTGCTACAAGTTTAGAAGTTGGTTGAAGACATGTAAATTGAAGATGTGTCCCAAAACTTCTCCTATCCAACCAGCTTGGATGGGCTGTGCGTCAACGGCCACATTTCAGGACTGCCTGGCCTTTCTGGAAAACATCACTGCACTATCCATCAACAGGAACAATTTAACTTTAATCAGTAAAAATTAACTTGATTCATTTTTTAAGATGATGGATTTATATTAGTGATAACTTTATTTTTACCTATTTTGACGTTGCAATAAAAATGAAACCCAACTGTCTTGCGCATTTTATAAAAGGGGCAGGATGGCAAAGCGGTCGCTCAGCCAGAACCAAGTTTATCCTCCAGACCACTCTGCCTTCCTACCCCTGCACCATGTAGCCATGCGTCAAAACATAGCAGTCAAATATGTGTCATTAACTAATAGGGGCGCTGACGGAGTGGTCTAGATCTTGATCTTTCTTGATCTAGATCCTTATCGCCAGCCATGAAGGGTAAACTCAGTAGCTTCGAACCCTACCCGCCTCGTAATTTTTTGCACACAATAAATTTATCTACACGATACACAAACAATTTTAGCTTAAAGGATGATGAACAATTACAACTATTCATGCACAATCTCCTCGTTTTCTAGCACAATCAAAGACAATATGGCGTGGATCGTGGCCGCCGAGCTCCAGTTCGCCGACAACCTGTTCACCCTGTCCTATCTGTTACCTCATCCGCCAGCTAGCTAGCCTGAAGAAGTAGCAGCTTTCCTCTCGATGCTGCCTGCCGCGATCTTCGCGACGGGACGTCCTGCCCACAAGGGCAACCGCCAGAATCAACCAACCAGCTAGCTACCGTCGCCAAGTCTGTCACTGGCGTTGCTGGATGGACTCCTGCAAGCACACCCCTTGGAGCTCTGGTCGCTTTGGACTCGGCTTCGGAAACGTATTTGGGATATTTACTGGTCGTTAATAAATTAGAATTTAGTTTATGAAATCTCATATTTGAATAAAGACTAAACAGAATGATAAACATAGAAAATGCTTGAATAGTATAGTATTAATTCTTGAATATATTGAAAACTATTCTGCATAATGGCAAAATACCCTAATGGCTTTACTCCCCGCATAAAGGCCTCATGTCTTGTGTCCCCTGATTCACTGTTCACATGTCAAATCAGAAAACGTCTGGTTGGCCAAAACTGCCAAAGTTCGAATTGGCGAGAGTCATATTCTGATGATTACCATTTTCATTTTAACTTTTTTTAGCTTTGATTAGTTTATTTTTATACATTACCCAGTATTTCCTTGGTTAATTTTTTTATTATTTTCTAAAACGTGTCTCTAGAAGAGATGTAATATCCAAATGAAATACTATAAACGAATAAAAATAATTTAAAGAATTAAATAATTACTAGTACCATATTAATTGCTAGTTGGAATTTAGTGGCTGTTTTGGCCAAGGTTTGAAAATATGTTAGCATTGCTTACTGCTATTAGTTGTTTATTATAAGGGAATGAGTGCGGAATGAAATGACACTATCTTCATTAGAAACGGAGGCTCATAGCAAGTCTTGATATAAAGTGTGGCAAATTGCCAGCTAACTAATGTTGTAGTGACTTCAATTGTTTTTTTCTTGCACTTTCTGAAGAGGAATAATGAAAGCTGGCTTTATATAAGCTAGGGCTTTCAAGTATTGAATCGACCAAGTGCTAGTCATGATTCATATGTTTAACTAGGACTGCCATTACTTTTTCGTCTGATACAAAGCTCCTTATACATACTTTATCCAAACTCAGATTACACATGACACATATGATAAGCCCTCTGTCCAGCCTAACATCGAAAATTAAAACAACGATGAATAGTCAATTTACACTTTGATCCACCAATATTCAAAGTGAAACTAAGTTGTCCTTTACGGGTAGCGATCCTTGATCAAGACCTCTGGAAGATTTCTGTGTCGCATGAAGAATGCTGGGATCCTAGTACTTGACCAAGGTTACCTTTGAGTCCTTGCATTGACCTCTACAGAGAAAAGAAGCGAAATGTTGCACAATGTTCCTTTGACCCACTCGAGAGTGGATAGACGGATCGATCACTGGGCCCTCGGTATGAGCTGAACGCTAGTGTACTCGGATGACAAAAAACCCAGCTTCATGCGCAGTCTTTTTTTATAATTATGGTCACTCTTAATAGGTGTATATGGCGCAAAGTTCAATAGGTGACAGCGGAGCATTTACTTCTTCCACATTCAACCATAGCAGTTTCCGAAAATTGAGGAATATTTTGTTTGTGTGTGTAAAAATTGCCAATCAAAAGTGTAGTTTGTGGATTCTCAAAATTTCAAAAATAAGAACAAATTTATAATTCGCATATAAATGTGAATGTGCAATTATGAATCAAAAACGTGTTGGTCCAATTTTAGCAGCTCAGGTGATATTCCTACAAACCTATTCAAGGCCTTCTTTGATTACATAAAAATTTGGTCATTTAAAAGGGTAAGACTTGTGGTGGGTGAATTTCCGCTGTGCTCAAGTGGAAGAAACGACGGAGTCATCTGAGAAACAAGCACGACACGAGTATGAGACGGGAGAGAAGAGAGTGGGGGGGGTGAAATCATGAGATGTTAATCATACAAAGCTAGTTGGGGGATGACAATGAAATTGGTCTGGTGTGTTTTACACAGCCAAGGAACGCTTGCCTAGGAGGGCCATTCTCTTCCCCGGATGAGAAAGTGCTCAGAGATGAAACCACTACCACAGGATTCCCAATACTCCTTCGATGTCCCACATCCAATCCAGTGTACTTAGTTAGTGCATACTTAGTTATGTTTCTATCCGCGGTGAAACGGACAATTTTACCTTAACATGAAATAAAATAAATTTATTACATATTCAAATGCAAAACTGGAAAGCAGGAAATGATGTATTAATGATTAAATACAAAATATTATTTTGTTGATTGAGTAGACGGATTTGCTGATGATTAATATTCCTGGGACATATTTTGATTCTCATGTAGTACGAGACAATGTCCTTGTACGAGCAGTGCCAATCTGTGGATCCAGGCAATCTTTCTCACAATCGCGTAGAATATTATAATATGTTCTATGCCCATGTCTTGGAAGATGTCCATCTTGTCCTAAGCGAGCACAAACAGAGCGTTGTCCTTTGAGAAGGAACAAGATGAAGCAGAATAAAACTGGCAATATACCAAAGAATAAGACCATTGCCCAAAGATTATATCCAGCTCAGTTATTCTCAGAGCACTTCCGACATTTGAGTCCATTTGGTTTTGCACAATATGGAAGCTTAGCATCAATAACAGGATCAAGAACATGTGTAATATGAGCATGATTAGCCAATAGAATTGTCCTCCTTTTTTGCTTTGCTTTTCATTCACCTATGTCCCACAAATCTATTTCATCCAAATCAATCATTTTGCAGGCTAATAAAACTTATGTTTTCTGACTTGAAAGTTTTACTGTTCCTATGCATGAAATATTACAGAGATGGGCGTGCAAGTTTTTACAAATTTCAATTTGATGTTTTGAACGTTCCAAGGACATTTATAAGCTCTCATTTCACATGATGGTTCATTTAGGTCTTATTATTAAATTTGATATTAACGTACATTTTGATTCCTGAAACATTTAGTTATCATTGAGATCACATGAGTGAATCAGAGGATGAAGGATGAAACACCAAAGACTGGTCAGCAGAGAGGCGATAGCAAACGTTCCAGACTCAAATCTTTTCAAGCAAGTCAAGACAGTGGTAGAATAGGTCAAAACATCGTCGATTATTGTTCCAAGAGAAATCATTTAAAAACTTGTCCTCCGTGGTGTCATGTGCAGGTCGTTTACACATGCCAATAGGAAGAAATAAAACTGCTTACACCATTTGTCAAAAAATAATTTATTTGAAATAGTGACTCCAAAATTTTTAGATTTTTGGATTTTGGGATTTTGGAAGACTGGTTTGTGACGCGATTGCGCAAGATTGTGTTAAGAACTATACAAAACTGAGGACACCATCGGAACTAGCATGATCGCTAGTTTCTAGATCAGACGCCAGACGTCTGTGTGAGGAATGAGGCCAAATTTCCGGATTAATGGCACATCCATGCCGGAGGTCAAAAGCTGTAGAATCTCTTGGTTCAGCTTCGGCTATTTGCTCAGATAAAACAGGCACACTGACTCAAAATCGCATGACCATAGCCCATCTATGGTTTAGTCAAAATTTATTTGACTGGTTCCAGATCACCCTAACAGTGCATTTCACAGGAACGATGACACCTTTAATCGGGACGCATTCATCAATAGCCTCTTGTATTATTTTGTGTTGTCAATGCTGTCTCATTTGAATCACCCCCTCCCACCAGAGCTCCCCCCTTCCCAGCGAAACAGAGGAAATTATGGTTTAGGAAGGCCTTCACAATTTCACAATCTCAAAAAACTCCAAAGCAACCGTGTCCGTGTGCACTTTCTGCAGCTTCAGTGCTGCCGAATTCGCAAACTCTAGAATTCACTTCCCAGGGACCAAGCTCGCTGCACAAGGTGTATCCGCAAAAACAGACTAAATGACAAAATTCAAACACTCTTCAATCGACTTCCCCAAAAATGACCCCAGATCAAAATTTACGTCAAACCCACCCAGCATCGTTCCCTTGCTTCTATTGTGTCCCCTGTTGCCTTCCATTTAGTGTTCTGTGATATTGACGATGCCATAACCTTCTATTGGTTTGGTGCATAAATTGATCATTAAAAGCTACAGGAATGGAATAATTCGTTTAAAATTGATTTCTGCTATTGTATATCATTGGAAAAATACTTCACTCAATGGTATATTCTTACTCGAACTTATATTCTCCATTACTTATTCGAAGGAATGCATGCGTACCCTTTTCACAATTATTCATTTCATCTAGTTTGAGCCAAGAGTAAGCAAACCCCATACGAAAGGCATAATTTTTATTGATAGGGTAGCATAAAACTTCTATAGATCCCGGTATATTATTACTTGCTATCTTTCCTTCGTAAATTTCATTGTGCAATACGAATGTCCCATGAAGACCAGTGGTTTCTCGCCAAATTTTGCCAAATACAGGTTCGCCATTTTTGTACCAAAGAGCAACAAATGTGGGTGTATTTATTCCATTTTCGGATTTTAATATACGTCCATACGCATCACTTGGTAAGAATGAGTCTGGATCATTTATTCGTTTGAAGCAATTTTCTTTATTTTCTGTAGGGCATGCATATGGCTTTGCTCGAGTGTTAGTAAATGCTTGATTATTAGCTGAACTCATGATTGGATGACAAAATTGGCTGTTTGACATACAGTCAGCTTGATAGACACTGACAGGTGTATTAGCGAATTCAGGATCATCATCTGCCAATGGATAATTTTGGAAATTGTGCCTAGGTTTTCTCTTTTTAACATTATTCTGGCGAATGCGCCGCTCATGTCTGCGTGCTATTTTCTGCTTCTTCTTGGCTTTTTTCTCAATCTTCCTTTCAATTCGCTTTTGACATATCATTTCTTTGAGATGTATATGGCTCACCATTTTTTCACCCTCGTTTATGCTTGATGATGTTAGATCCGCAGATGAGTTCATTTTTGAGCTATCATCTGATTCATCTTTCTCTCGCTCATCTAGATCACTATCATTATCTTCTGAAAATTGTGACGATGGTCCCCTTTTACTGACTGTTCCAAGTTTATACCGTTCCGAAGGCTCATCATATGTAGTTATTTCATAACGCTGTGCAGTTATATTGGCCAGGTTGGAATTAACATTCTTTTCAGCCGTTTGCTCTTCTGTTGTTTTTAGAGTCCATGATATATATGCTTCTAGTTGACGAGTTTGCAACATTATGATGGCACGTAATGTGGGATATTCAACAGAGATAGAGGTTAAATGGAGATTTGCGACATAAATAATAAGATCATGGATATGTTTCTGCATATTAGGCGATGGAATAAATGCATCAAGGTCTTCGCTGTTCTTTGTGTTAATCATTAAAGCATCATTTAAAGCATTAGCATTTAAAGCATTTAAAGCATTAATCATTAAATATTAGAGCAAACTTCATCGATGTCTGTATCTCTGGTCCATACTGGCGAAAGCTATGAATAATGTTTTGAACTACAGTCCATACTTGGATTGTCAACTCCTGCATTGGATCAATGATTGGGACTGGCTGTTCATATTCATCACCTATATCCATTTCTTAGTTTTCTGATAGTAAAATGTATTGGTTTGTTTTGTTTATGAGTTTGATGTTAAATACCCCAAACTCAACCCCACTAGGCGTAAATAACTTCCTCAACAGTCAAATAATTCCGCGATTTGAAATTTTTAAATGATTGTTACCTTCACTTTATATGGTGCATGTTTTTTGTGAAACTGTGTTATGTAAAAGTTTATTTTATGCGTTTTTGTGTTTGCTTCCTCAATTCGAATTTGAGGATTTACGAGGAACCCACTGACTCTTTCACAGCACAGAAAATTAGAGCAAAGTAGTGCAAAGTTAGTCTTAAACCATTGAAAATTCGACGTTTTTCCGCATACCCTATTTTTCAATGTTTCTAACCAAAAAGGCAATGTTTCAATTGCTCCAACACCGGTTTAACCCATTCAGACCTTCCTAAAGCATTAATACGTTTCAGGAAATAAACTTGTCAAGATATGTTCAGAATTCGACATTGGAAGTCAACATTGCATTTTACAGTCAAAAAGAGTCCTGTGATGGCAGAAACAGCAACAACGCTGAAGCTGTCCAAGGTCACCCAAGTGGCAATTGTGAGGCTACACCAGAGCGAGAACCGTGCCAAGGAGATCCATATTGCCATCGCCCAAAAAGAGATCCCCATCCAGACAATCTACATCATCATCAAGGCCCATGAGGATGCACTAAGAATGGGATATTAAGGTGGGCAAGTCGACGTTGATGCGGGGTCTGATCCACTTGATGACACGACAGATGATGGAGAATATGAAGGGGCCGGTGACGATTGTGTCGGGCAAGATGGGGCGCATCGTACTCCTTGATGGTCCCAACGACAACAATGCCATGATTGACATGGCCAAGGTGCTATATTCCTCAATTTGTACTGATGTAAGAAGGAATGACAAAAAGCTGGATGAAGGTGGCTGATCTGGTACTACTTCTGGTGGATGTCTCGTTCAGCTTGTAAATGGACAGCTGTGAGTTTCACAACATTTGTTAGGTCTCAGATTTCTCTCAACAATAGCCTTATTTTCAGAAATTAATGTCAATTGAGGTTTGTGGAATGCTGTGAGTGCTTGCGGTGGGCGGTGCTGACCCATCTAGACCTGACTAAGAACCTCAGCAAGGTCAAGGTTGTGAAGAAGACCATCAAGCACCGCTTTGGTTTAAAGTCTAACAGAAATTGATTCTGGAGGACTGGAGGACTCCACGCTCACTTGTCGGCCTGTCAGCATTTGGCCTGTTTTCTTAGTTTTTTTCAACATCTCAGACTCTCATCAGCACTTTGAGCAGGGCGTCAATATCTGGAAGGAGGGTGGGGGGGGGTGAAATCATGAGCGGTTAATCATACAAAGCTAGTTGGGGGATGACAATGAAATTGGTCTGGTGTGTTTTACACAGCCAAGGAACGCCTGCCTAGGAGGGCCATTCTCTTCCCCGGATGAGAAAGTGCTCAGAGATGAAACCACTACCACAGGATTCCCAATACTCCTTCGATGTCCCACATCCAATCCAGTGTACTTAGTTAGTGCATACTTAGTTATGTTTCTATCCGCGGTGAAACGGACAATTTTACCTTAACATGAAATAAAATAAATTTATTACAAATTCAAATGCAAAACTGGAAAGCAGGAAATGATGTATTAATGATTAAATACAAAATATTATTTTGTTGATTGAGTAGACGGATTTGCTGATGATTAATATTACTGGGACATATTTTGATTCTCATGTAGTACGAGACAATGTCCTTGTACGAGCAGTGCCAATCTGTGGATCCAGGCAATCTTTCTCACAATCGCGTAGAATATTATAATATGTTCTATGCCCATGTCTTGGAAGATGTCCATCTTGTCCTAAGCGAGCACAAACAGAGCGTTGTCCTTTGAGAAGGAACAAGATGAAGCAGAATAAAACTGGCAATATACCAAAGAATAAGACCATTGCCCAAAGATTATATCCAGCTCAGTTATTATCAGAGCACTTCCGACATTTGAGTCCATTTGGTTTTGCACAATATGGAAGCTTAGCATCAATAACAGGATCAAGAACATGTGTAATATGAGCATGATTAGCCAATAGAATTGTCCTCCTTTTTTGCTTTGCTTTTCATTCACCTATGTCCCACAAATCTATTTCATCCAAATCAATCATTTTGCAGGCTAATAAAACTTATGTTTTCTGACTTGAAAGATTTACTGTTCCTATGCATGAAATATTACAGAGATGGGCGTGCAAGTTTTTACAAATTTCAATTTGATGTTTCGAACGTTCCAAGGACATTTATAAGCTCTCATTTCACATGATGGTTCATTTAGGTCTTATTATTAAATTTGATATTAACGTACATTTTGATTCCTGAAACATTTAGTTATCATTGAGATCACATGAGTGAATCAGAGGATGAAGGATGAAACACCAAAGACTGGTCAGCAGAGAGGCGATAGCAAACGTTCCAGACTCAAATCTTTTCAAGCAAGTCAAGACAGTGGTAGAATAGGTCAAAACATCGTCGATTATTGTTCCAAGAGAAATCATTTAAAAACTTGTCCTCCGTGGTGTCATGTGCAGGTCGTTTACACATGCCAATAGGAAGAAATAAAACTGCTTACGCCATTTGTCAAAAAATAATTTATTTGAAATAGTGACTCCAAAATTTTTAGATTTTTGGATTTTGGGATTTTGGAAGACTGGTTTGTGACGCGATTGCGCAAGATTGTGTTAAGAACTATACAAAACTGAGGACACCATCGGAACTAGCATGATCGCTAGTTTCTAGATCAGACGCCAGACGTCTGTGTGAGGAATGAGGCCAAATTTCCGGATTAATGGCGCATCCATGCCGGAGGTCAAAAGCTGTAGAATCTCTTGGTTCAGCTTCGGCTATTTGCTCAGATAAAACAGGCACACTGACTCAAAATCGCATGACCATAGCCCATCTATGGTTTAGTCAAAATTTATTTGACTGGTTCTGGATCACCCTAACAGTGCATTTCACAGGAACGATGACACCTTTAATCGGGACGCATTCATCAATAGCCTCTTGTATTACTTTGTGTTGTCAATGCTGTCTCATTTGAATCACCCCCTCCCACCAGAGCTCCCCCCTTCCCAGCGAAACAGAGGAAATTATGGTTTAGGAAGGCCTCCTTCCTCCTTATGGTTTCACAATCTCAAAAAACTCCAAAGCAACCGTGTCCGTGTGCACTTTCTGCAGCTTCAGTGCTGCCGAATTCGCAAACTCTAGAATTCACTTCCCAGGGACCAAGCTCGCTGCACAAGGTGTATCCACAAAAACACTAAATGACAAAATTCAAACACTCTTCAATCGACTTCCCCAAAAATGACCCCAGATCAAAATTTACGTCAAACCCACCCAGCATCGTTCCCTTGCTTCTATTGTGTCCCCTGTTGCCTTCCATTTAGTGTTCTGTGATATTGACGATGCCATAACCTTCTATTGGTTTGGTGCATAAATTGATCATTAAAAGCTACAGGAATGGAATAATTCGTTTAAAATTGATTTCTGCTATTGTATATCATTGGAAAAATACTTCACTCAATGGTATATTCTCTTGCAACGTGGAGCAAGTTTCGGTTGATAGCCGAGGGCAAGCAATTTGATGTTTTCTTTAATTTTTAACTCATAACTTAGACTTTTAATTGAACCAATACTGATTATAGATAAGTAAATATTATATTCCTGATTTGAGCTAATGAAAATGTTTGTCATGCAATCCACATTTTACAGTATAAGTCAAAAGACATCAATGGAAAATAAGCATTCAAACAAATTAATAAAATAACTGCATGCTGGAATAATATCTAACATGTTAAAGACTTCTGAGTTGTACGAACAATAATGTAAATTGCATTAGGATTTGGTACTTTGTGAATGATGCCCT
Organism: Ptycholaimellus sp. GST1_10; assembly: GCA_030248095.1. Taxonomy (NCBI): domain Eukaryota; kingdom Metazoa; phylum Nematoda; class Chromadorea; order Chromadorida; family Chromadoridae; genus Ptycholaimellus; species Ptycholaimellus sp. GST1_10. The sequence goes on from JASANA010000992.1 coordinate 20,402, forward strand.
GCCAGCAACAAATAGCCTCTTCAGTGTTTACAAAATAGCACCCTAATTGAGTAAATTTTTCCATGCAAATTAATGCAGGTACTCCATTACTTATTCGAAGGAATGCATGCGTACCCTTTTCACAATTATTCATTTCATCTAGTTTGAGCCAAGAGTAAGCAAACCCCATACGAAAGGCATAATTTTTATTGATAGGGTAGCATAAAACTTCTATAGATCCCGGTATATTATTACTTGCTATCTTTCCTTCGTAAATTTCATTGTGCAATATGAATGTCCCATGAAGACCAGTGGTTTCTCGCCAAATTTTGCCAAATACAGTTTCGCCATTTTTGTACCAAAGAGCAACAAATGTGGGTGTATTTATTCCATTTTCGGATTTTAATATACGTCCATACGCATCACTTGGTAAGAATGAGTCTGGATCATTTATTCGTTTGAAGCAATTTTCTTTATTTTCTGTAGGGCATGCATATGGCTTTGCTCTAGTGTTAGTAAACGCTTGATTATTAGCTGAACTCATGATTGGATGACAAAATTGGCTGTTTGACAAACAGTCAGCTTGATAAACACTGACAGGTGTGTTAGCGAATTCAGGATCATCATCTGCCAATGGATAATTATGGAAATTGTGCCTAGGCTTTCTCTTTTTAACATTCTTCTGACGAATGTGCCACTCATGTCTGCGTGCTATTTTCTGCTTCTTCTTGGCTTTTTTCTCAATCTTCCTTTCAATTCGCTTTTGACATATCATTTCTTTGAGATTTATATGGCTCAATATTTTTTCATCCTCTTTTATGATTGATGATGTTAGATCTGCAGATGAGTTTATTTTTGAGCTATCATCTGATTCATCTTTCTCTTGTTCATATAGATCACTATCAGTATCTTCTGAAAATTGTGACGATGGTCCCCTTTTACTGACTATTCCAAGTTTATACCATTCCGAAGGCTCATCATATGTAGTTATTTCATAATGCCGTGCAGTTATATTGGCCAGGTTGGAATTAACATTCTTTTCAGCCGTTTGCTCTTCTGTTGTTTTTAGAGTCCATGATATATATGATTCTAGTTGACGAGTTTGCAACATTATGATGGCACGTAATGTGGGATATTCAACAGAGATAGGGGTTAAATGGAGATTTGCGACATAAATAATAAGATCATGGACATGTTTCTGCATATTAGGAGATGGAATAAATGCATCAAGGTCTTCGCTGTTTTTTGTGTTAATCATTAAAGCAATTAGAGCAAACTTTATCGATGTCTGTATTTCTGGTACATACTGGCGAAAGCTATGAATAATGTTTTGAACTACAGTTCGTACTTGGATTGACAACTCCTGCATTGGATCAATGATTGGGACTGGCTGTTCATATTCATCACCTATATCCATTTCTTAGTTTTCTGACAGTAAAATATATTGGTTTATTTTGATTATAAGTTTGATGATAAATACCCCAAACTCAACACCACTAGGCGAAAATAAATTCGTCAACAGTCAAATACTTCCCTGATTTGAATTTTTGACCGCGGAGTGGCCCGAAGTGCCGCTACGCGGTCTATAGAGGTTACAGAACTTTTGTCCTCATATATATATACGTATATGTTTCTGGAAATGCTGGCCCTGGGCGAATTCTCAACGGATTTGGACAAACTTTTTTTTTCCTGAAAGGTAATGCTATTTTAAGAAGATCTGGAGGGGTAGACCCGGTTTTTGAGCAATTGAAACATTACTTTTTTGGGTAGAAAGGTTGAAAAATGGGGTATGCTTTAAAAGGCTCAATTCTCAACGGATTTTGACAAACTTTTTTTTCCCTGAAAGGTAATAATATTTTAGGAAGATCTAGAGGGGTGGAACTGGTCCCATAGCATTTGAAACATTACTTTTTTGGGTAGAACGTTTGAAAAATGGGGTATGTTGAGAAATAGCGAATTCTCAACGGATTTGGACAAACTTTTTTTTGCTGGAAGGTAATAACAATTTAGGAACATCTAGAGGGGTGGAACTGGTCCCGGAGCATTTGAAACATTACTTTTTTGGGTAGAAAGTTTGAAAAATGGGGTATGTTGAGAAATAGCGAATTCTCAATGGATTTGGACAAACTTTTTTTTTGCTGAAAGGTAATAACATTTTAGGAAGATCTGGAGGGGTGGAACTGGTCCCAAAGCATTTGAAACATTACTTATTTGGGTAGAAAGTTGGAAAATTGCAATATGCGGTTTTTGCACTGTAGTACCTGAAGTCTTGAGAATTGCACAGAAGACTTGATTTTTTGTTCACTAGTCTTATATGTCGATTCTTAATCTGTGCTTACTTACTTGCTTGCTTACTTGCTATTCTTTTTGATACACTATAGGGCTCCTTTTTACCCACTCACCTACTTTGCACCTCTTCGAAAACATCGTCCGTTTTCCCTACCCCACACAACATACATTCCAGGAAAAGGTATGCTTATCTGGTGAGAGGAGAAAGGGATGGAGTGTGAAGTGGTTTGTGAAGATGCGCCGCCGCGAACCTGTGATCCCTTCTAAGCATCCCATCATCTCTCACTACCTAACGAAGATGAAAGGGCAGGATACTTGGGTAAAGGGCAACGCTAATGACAAGAGGGGGGTCAAAGGCTAGACAGGGGAATGATGAAGAGGAATGTGTCTATAGGTCCCAAAAGAAGCTCAAAAATGTCATCATGTGAATAGCATGAAATATGCTCCTAAAGAGAGCCTCAAAAAGTAGCAGACGACAAAGAAGAGGAAGCTCAAAGAAGAGGAATAAACTGGGGGCCAGAAAAGAGGGGAATGTGTAGCGTTTTGTTGTGGAGCCCTCCTATAGACGCCCTCCTACAATTACCACTCAATTTTTCCCACCGCCCTGGACCAATGATGGCTGCTAAAGGAAGCCAACCTTGGCCTATTCGTAGCGATTGTCATCATCCTCGTCGTCGTTGTCCTCACCGCCACCATCCATGATGGCCTCCTCCTTGCCTCTCTCGTCGCCCCCCCCCTCGGAACACTATGCAATGAAAGTGGAAGGTGTACGAGAGCAGATTCATGTACTAAAGATGGAGGTTCTCGTACTTCAGGCACTCAAAGCTTGTGGATTACATCATGGTTGTGACATCATTGACCATGGATGGAACAACCAGTTCAACTCCGTCATCATGACACTTCTAAGCAAGTCTCTACAGGATCTACGAAGAGAAGGCCAAAGCCAACATCTCAGTCTCTCATCAGCACTGCGAGCAGGGCGTCAATGTCTGGAAGCAACAGCTGATCTTCATGCCATTGGATATTTACATCAAGCCCCACTATCCGATGTGCCGAAAGGAAACTTCTAATTGATTGCTTAATGTATGGATTGTCAATCCTCAATAATATTGTTCTCGAATCAGAAAGCATTTTTTATGGAAACACGATTCTGTATATATATATAATAATTGGATATTAAACTTTGTGATGGGAACCCCTTTATCGAGAAAAAGTCCATGTGGTTTATTATTGAATTTGGAATGACAAGGCGTCTCTATGATGATAGTGGAAACAAGTTTCATGGCACGGTCAAATATGCATCTCCAGCAGCTCATGATATCTTGGACATGGGTCGCAAAGATGATTTATATTTACATTTTTACATGACACTTGAAATGGCCAGAGGCACACTTCTATGGCGAAAGATGAAAGAAAAGCATGAGGTTGGAATCGGCAAGTAAAACCATTGGATTAAAAGCATTATGCGAATCATTACCCACAGCAATCATGGAGTATGGTAGCATTCTAGAACAACTAAAATTCGAATCTGAACCACCATATGCATCCATCAGACAAGTATATGGCGCAAAGCGCAATAGGTGACCGCGGAGTGCTTGCACCTTCACAAGTAGCAATATCCTAATTTTAAGGAAAATTTCTGCTGTGAGGGTGAACATTGCATCTCAAAAGGAAAAGTATGTGGTTTCTCAACCATTTTCAAAAGTAAGCACAGATTTGGAACCGCTATATACAACTTGTGAACAAAAAAACGCAAGTCTTCTTTTCAAATCTCAGCCGTTCATCTGTTACTGATTATTAATGCTATTGCAGTGCATGAAAGTTTGTCACTCAAGAGGGTAAGTCTGTGGTTTCTCAACCATTTTCAAAAGTAAGCACATATTTGGAAGTGGAACCGCTATCTACAACTTGTGAACAAAAAAACTCAGGTCTTCTGTTCAAATCTCAGCCGTTCATCTGTTACTGATTATTGATGCTATTGCAGTGCGTGAAAGTTTGACACTCAAGAGGGTAAGTCTGTGGTTTCTCAACCATTTTCAAAAGTAAGCACAGATTTGGAACCGCTATCTACGACTTGTGAACAAAAAAACTCAAGTCTTGTGTGCAATTCTCAGCCGTTCAGATGCTACAGAGGAAATTGGTAATTTTCGGGAAAAAGAAAAAAATTTCCGGTCAAAAAAGTCCGCATAGGTTATTGATTCTAGCGCTAAACTAGGGCTCTGGCACAGTTTGTGCAGACAGCAGCATCACCTTAGAACACAAGTCATTTCCATTTGACTGGGAAGAAAATTGGAAATCATTGCAGGCTGAAGAACGAGACCCACATGTTATAGGATCTATGGCAAATCTTTCCGCAAAAGTACATGCTACAATTGATGACCAGAAGCACTAAATATATTGTTCTTAATTTTATGAATTATTTTGTATTACAATATTGACTTTTATGTTAATTCTATCCAAAGTGTAAGCACAGTAGTGAAATGATCACAAAAATTATAAACGTTTCAAAGTTTTATCTTCTTCATCAGTAAAATTAGATTTCTGACACTTGTCAGAGCAAACAATGTAAAAACTATTAAAATAATATAATGTACAGTAACATGGGAAATAGATGGTTTTAATCAAATTTTTAGTGTGCTGTATTAGGGCACGGTTGTACCGGGGGGGGGGGGGGGCCCGAAGTCTTCGCGGTTTTTAATATGCTATAATATATTAAAAACCGCGAAGACTTCGTTCCCCCCCCGGTAAAAGAGGTAAAACACCATTTGTATGTCATGTTGTCGTTGTACGTTGGTTAAGTCTACAATCACCTGTGTTTCATTGATCTTGATGCATAATGCCTCTGCTGCCTTGCGTTCTTGTTGGTGGTTGCAGTTGTGTATTGTCGTTGCAGTGTCAAATTCGGGTCCATAGTTACTTCCTTGGTGATCTTTGAATACGTTTTGCTGGGTGTTCTTGCACCAATTGCTTTTGTGCTATTTTATTCTATATTCCAGGTGTCTTTTTGTTTCCCCTATGTACATCTTACCACATTTGCAATTAATTTGGTACACTACGTTGGTGTGCAGCATATAGTCGTGTTTGCATTTAGGTCTGCTGCCAAGCAAGTTCCATAGTTTTGGGTGTGTCATTGGGATTATTCTAATGTAGCCTGGGCATACTGTGTTTCTTTGTATCATTAGGGATTTCTCATTGAAATATGGAGTTTTGACATTGATGCATTGTCTTTCATCATTTCCCAATTGGATTGCCATTTTCTCCTTGTACAGAACCTTGTTAATTGATTTATTTATTAATGACATGGGATAGCCATACAATTTGTATTTCTTGATAAGATTGCCTATTTCGATGTCTAGTAATTGGTTGTTGCTGCAGTACTGTTTGGCTCTGTGGGTCTCGCTGCGTATGGATGATAGTTTATATGACATGGGTGCACATGAGTCGAATGGCATAACGTAGTTTGAGTTGCATGGTTTGCGAAAAACAGATCTGATAGGGTACCATTGATCCGGGCCATCATCATTCAATAGTATACCACGTCTTATGTTGATGTCTAAGAATGGCAGGCATCCATCCATTTCTTATTCCCATGTAACTTTTAGTGTGCTGCATTTTTGGTTGAGGTAGTGAATGAATGGTTCCCATTGGTTGTCCTTGTCTGTGATTACCATAAAAGAATCATCTACATATCTGTAGTAGCAATGAATTATAATATTATGTTCTTTTGCTTCTTGCTTAATGGTTGATTCCCAAAGTTCTAGGTATATGTCAGCAATTGGACCACTGTGTGAATCACCTATTGGTAGGCCTTTTTTCTGTCGGAAATACTTTTTAACTCCTCCTGTATCCATGCATCCGTACGTGTTTTCCGTGCAGTAACTTAAATTTTTGCATATTTCATCAGGCTCTAATGTTGTTTTATCTTTCCAATATCTTGAATTACACAGCTTGTTTTGCAGAATCTCTATTGCTTCTATTACAGGAATGCTTGGGTAAAGGTGTTTGCAATGCTTGGGTAAAGGGACGGGTGAATCTTCTTTTATTTGGTCAATGAATTTATAACCACTTTTAATTCTGGACAGAGGTGGCATTAAGTTGTTTATTATTTGACTAATCTTTTTAGAAGCCTCAGTCTGGATTGAGTGGAAACCTGGTAAAACCGGTCCAGACTTGAACTTTGTTTTCCATGTTTCAATGTCAATGTTGTTCTTGGGGGGTTCCTTGAATTTATGTGTTTTGGGAATTATGTATGCACTACCTGGGAGACCAGCACTTTTTTGGAGACTCATGTATTCCAAGTACCTGTTGTAGTTGTATGCTTTGAGTGTGGTAATTTTAGCCTTTCCTTTCCCCTTCTTTGTTTCCAATGGGTCTAAGAAGATTTGTTTTATGAGGGTTTGATATTTTTCATTTCCACGTTTCCATGTTCTTTCATCAACTGTTTCATAACTCTCAGGATTCAGGAATGTTTTTTCCAGTTGTTGCTCGACGTATTCATTGTCCATAACCACCAAAGATTGGGCTATGTCAGCTTTCAGTACATAAATATATTCGATTTTTAATAAGTTTAGTAATCCTTTGGTAGTGCTATCGTTTGGTCTGTTTCTATGTTGCAGCTCCTGCTTTATGGTGTTTACTAAGCAATGTAACATATCGCTTTTTGTAGTTTTGTTTTTGTAGAGCTTGGTCCATTTCTATTAGGTGTGTTGCAATGTTTATGGTGTTATGGCAATGGGTGCTAGGAATGTAATTTGGTCCTTTGTTAAGAATGGCAATTTCATCACTCCCCAGTGTTTTTGCGCGGCCGCAGGCCGCCTGCCGCGGAGGGCAGGGCAGTCAGAGCTCCGGAGGCTGGAGGGCATGGGTGCGGAGGCCCCGGAGCGTAGCCTAGCATGCGAAGCATGCTAGGCAAAGCGTAGGGGCCATAGCACCCGTGCCCAGAGGCCTGAGGAGCTCTGGCGCCCTGCCCGAAGCGGTGGGCAGGCAAGGCCAGCTTAAGCAGTTACCCCATTTTTGTGTCCGTCTGTCAGCATATATATATATATATGTGTGTGTGTGTGTTTGTGTGGCATGCACGTACTCCGCGGTATTTCAACGAAATTGGCTGATTTTTTGCATGAAGGTCTGCCTAGGTGGTGCCTCGGGACCATTTTTGGCGCTTGGCGTAATTTTTTGATTTTCACCCAAAACTCAATTTTTTGATGTTTCAAAATACGAAAAATGCTAAATCACTGGTTTTTAAATGGAATTAGCTGATTTTTGGCAGATACGTCAGTCTAAATCAAAGCTGGCAAAAGGAATTTTTGAAATATTTATTATTCCTTGATTTATTTATTATTCCTTGATATTCGTGATGTTTCAAAAATTTGAACATGCATAAAACCAGGGTTTTTCAATAAAATCAGTTGAGTTTTGGCATATACCCCTGTCGTGGTGATATCTTGAAGGTACTATAAGGAATTTTGAAAATTTTTATTATTTCTTGATTTATAATCAATAACCTAAAATTTTGATGTTTCAAAAATTTAAATATTGATAAATTCGTGGTTTTTCATTGAAATCTGCTGAATTGTGGCATGTAGGTTCATCTGGGTGGAATGCTGAAGTAAGGCCGCGCATCTCTTGGCAACAGCCGAGAATACCTTGTTTTGGATAGGTTTATGACTTTCCATGGTATTGAAGGAAGGCCTCTTTTCTCCAGTTGTTTATGTGTCATAGGATATCTGTATTTCTTAGCCTTGATCTTCTCATTGTGTAACAACTCATTCATGTATTCTGTGTCTATTTCCTGTTGTATGGCATAAACTCGTTCATTCTTTGCACTCCTGGCTTTTTCAGATTTTTCAGATTTCAGATTTTTCAAGTCATTAAGCCTTTTTGTGAAGTGTTCTTTTTGTGCATTAAAAGCACGTAGTTTGTTGTTTCTTGTTTCTTGCTCACTTTTCTTCACCCATTTCATTCTTATTGCATCGTTTTTGTTAACTTTTAGACGTAGCCCTTGGGGAATTAGGTCATTTGCTTTACATGCTGTGAGAAAGTTTATATGAGAATCAACTGCTGCCAATTTTCTTGCGACTCGTTTTGTAATAGTGATTGAGAATTGTTCGCATTTTGTATTCATGCCATGCATATTTACCTCGTAATCTGTCCGTTGCTGGGTTGCAGCTATATACATATGATGTCTTCATTCCAGTGATGAGAAATAATATGTTAATTCTATCCAAAGTGTAAGCACAGTAGTGAAATGATCACAAAAATTCTAAATATTTTGAAGTTTTATCTTGTCAGTTTTATCTTGATTTCTGACACTTGTCAGAGCGAACAATGTAAAAACTATTAAAAATAATATAATGTAAAGTAACATGGGAAATAGATGGTTTTAATCAAATTTTTTATAATTATTTTTTTATGTTTTTCTGTATGACTTTTATAATATAGTTTAAATAAATTCACTAGTCTTTCATTTGGGTTATGTGCGGACCTTTTTTGCTAAAAATTACTACTACTGTGCTGGTAAGGAAGTCTTCATTATCTTCTTGCTTGAATGAATGTTGGTCAGGAATAACTTGAACAAGCAAATGCACAGTGAATATCTATTGCGCTTACTTCTCAGGATTGTGTCATAGTATTTTACCAGTACAAAGAGTCCTGTGAGGGCAGAAACAGCAACAACGCCGAAGCTGTCCAAGGTCATCCAAGTGGCAATTGTGAGGCTACACCAAAGCGGGAACCGTGCCAAGGAGATCCATACTGCCATCGCCCAGAAAGAGATCCCCATCCAGACCATCTACAGCATCATCAAGGCCCATGAGGACGCACCAAGAATGTGATATGAAGGTGGGTAAGTCGACGTTGGTGCAGGGTCTGATCCACTTGATGACACGACAGATGGTATAGAATGTGAAGGGGCCGGTGACGATTGTGTCGGGGAAGTTGCGGTGCATCACACTCCTTGAGGGTCCCAACGACAACAATGCCATGATTGACATGGCCAAGGTGCTATATTCCTAAATTTGCACTGCTGTAAGAAGGAATGACAAAAAGCTGCATGAAGGTGGCTGATCTAATACTACTTCTGGTGGCTTTGACACAGCTTTGAGTTTCTCAACATTTGCCAGGTCTCAGATTTCTCTCAACAACAGGCTTATTTTCAGAAAATAAAGTCAATTGAGCTGTGTGAAATGCTATGAGTGATCGCGGTGGGCGGTGCTGACCCATCTAGACCTGATTAAGAACCTCAGCAAGGTCAAGGTTGTGAAGAAGACCCCCAAGCACCGTTTGGATTAAATTCTAACAGAAATTGACTGTCGGCCGCGCTCACTTGTCGGCCTGTCAGCATTTGACCTGTTTTCTTAGTTTTTTCAACATCTCAGTCTCTCATCAGCACTGCGAGCAGGGCGCCAATGTCTGGAAGCAACAGCTGATATTCATGCCATTGGATATTTACATCGTGACATTTGCATTCATAACTGATAAATTGTTATTTTAAGCATTTAATTAATATTATTTCAACCACCATAAAACAATATTTACAAATTTAATGACAGTTTATGGAAACAAAATTGTCTGTATGTGTATGCTTACAACAGAGACCAAACAGAGTTACTTACTTAAAACTTTGCAATTGGCCGCCCAGAGGTTCAACAACACAGAACAATCTTTTTCCTAGATTTTGGATTTGCCCGCAAATTCATCAATGACACTGGAGAAATAAGAACACCTCGTGCTGCAGCTAATTTTCGTGGAACAATTGCCACCAAGGCAAAGATCTAGGGCGCAAGGATGACCTTGAAACATGGTTTTACATGCAAGTGGAGCTAACACGGGGTTGCTTACCATGGGCAAGTGTCCAAGACATGCATGAAGTAGGACGTATCAAGGAAGCCAATCGAAGAGATGGATCACTCTTTGCTGGATGTCCACCGCAGTACCCACAGATGCTTCAGTACATTGACAGTCTCCAGTATTGGGACCAGCCTGACTATGGGTACCTGTATAACCTTATCCATCAAGCATGTGATGCCAATGGAATCAAAGAATCTGACCCTCACGACTGAGAATCTCATCCATCCATGTTTCAACCAGTGTGGTAAGCAAAACTTGACATATTGCCCCCAATAATATATATCCCATTTGATTGTATGTTCTTATTTGTACTTTTTGTTTTGTCTGTTCTTAATACATCTTTTCACTGAAAATAAATATGAATTTAATGATTCTTGAATTTCAAATTCAAATATGAATTTAATGATTCTTGAATTTCTACGATTTTCATTTTTAAAAGCAAGTTAAAAATCGTGAAGCAGGAGAATATTTGTGTAAAGATTAAACATAAGTTGAACAACAAACTTAAAGTTTGTTTTTGATATCCAGAAAAAACTCCAAGAGTTAAGTTATGGCATTTTGAAAAAAGAATGCAAGTACAAATGCAGAATACAAAGTTGTCATGGTGGAAGGGGTAGTTGGGAGAGGAGGAGGTGGGAGGTGTTGAAATCCTGAGCCCGACGGCGTTGGCGAAAGGGTGCGAGAGGTCGACGAGGATGGCGATGTGCTTCTTGCAGAGGTTGGATGCCTTGGCGAAGAGGGAGAAGGTCGCGGTGTTGCGCTTGCACAAGATCACCACCACCAAGTTTTCTTAGAAGGCGCTCCAAAATGGGAGAAAAGGATAAGGAGTGTGGAGTGCAAGTGAAGGGTGGAGCCCAGTGGGCGAGCTGTGTCTGGGGAGTTGGCGGGAGAGGTTGGGAGCCAATGGGCGTGGAGCATACGAAGTGGGGGAGGAGGGAAGGCGCTCTTGTGGCGAAGATTACCGTTTCCGGGCGCCTCCACCCCCACCCCGCACTCCTACGCTCCGAGAGAGCTCACAGGCCTCTTTGACAGCGTAGCAGGGAAAGAGGAGAACCACCATGCAAAGCATGTACAAAAAGCCGATGGTGAAGAGTGCCCCGAAGGCGACTGAAAGGAGGGGGCTCTAGACTGAAATTAGGCCACAAAGAAATGCTAAAGCTCAACAGGGGCAATAGGCCTGGAGCAAAACAGAAAAGGATAAAAGAGAAGAATAGGCTGAGGTGGGATAGGGAGGATCAGCAGTAGTCGTGGTCAATGACGGATGGGGGGTGGAAGGCGAGGCCATGCGTGCAGGCGGAACCCACCAGCTCCCCACTCGACTCGTCAGCTTCCTCCTTGATGTCATCGGGGACTGGACAGGCGGCGTTGTCGGGGACTTGATCCGCTTCCTCCACCTCGGCCTCCAGAGGAAGGAGGTGAGAGATGGAATGGTCGGAGGCATAGCCGGAGCCATCGATGATGCGGACATAGCGGCAGATGTCATCCTTGCCCACGTACTTCTTCACGACACGCACCAGCTTCCACTCCAGGCGAGGCTTGGGACTGGCCAGGAGATAGGCCTTGGAGAGGGAGACGTAGGAGTCCTTGCCCAGGCGCTGCTTCTTGAAGCCGTGCTCCACCAACCAGTGCTTGTACTCCAGGCGCCAGCGGCTCCAGAAGGTGTCCTGCGAGTTGCTGAGGAGGCAAGACAGGTCGCGGAGGCGGCGAGAGAGACCCTGGGAGTAGGTGTAGGTCTGGAACTGAGCAAGGCCAAAGCTAGCATCTCCTCCCAGAAGGTGAGCAGGGGTGAGGGGCTGGAGGTTGTTGGGAGCGTCGGTGAGGGGGAGAAGGGGATGGGTGTTGAGGCCAGCCTCGATGTCGGCAAGAAGAGTGAGGAGGGCAAAGTCGTCAAGGCGGCTCTTGTAGAGGGCGGGGCGTAGGCTCTTCTTGACGAGAGACACCAGTCGCTCCACCACACCCATCTGCCAAGGCGCTTGTACAGGAGAAAAGGAGAGCTTGAGCTGGTGATTGGCGGTGAAGGCATGAAGGGCGGCGACAAGGCCAGTGAAGGCGGTGGCTCTGTCCAGGTAGACGGTGCCGGAACAGAGTCCGCGCTTGGCCCAGAAACGTTGCAGAGCCTCTATGACCGCCTCCGTGGAGTAGGCCTGGAGGAGCTCCAGGTGGATGGAGCGGCTGACAGCACAAGTGAGCAGCAGCACCCACCGCTTCTTGGGCTTGAGTAGCTGTTGGTCGTAGCTCTTGATAGGGCCTAGCTGGTCGATGAGGACGTGAGTGAAGGCTGGAAGGCCGCACTTGAGTTGGTTGTCGGGAAGGAGGCCAGCGGAGGGCTTGGGCAGCATGGGGCCGTAGTACTTGCACTTGGCGCACATCTTCACTGCCTTCTTAGCCGCCAACAACTTGCCAGTCAGCCATCACTGCTCCCGTACTCGTCCTAGCATCATCCGAAGAGGAGGATGAAGGAGGCGTTGGTGAGTCTGGAGTAGGCGTAGCTGAGCAAGGCGGGAATGACCGGGTAGGAGGTAGGGCTGGTGATCGGTGATGCGGGTGCCCAGGCGAATGATGCCAGCGCTGTCCACGAAGAGGTTGAGGGAGCAGACGATCTTGTGCTGCCGAGTCTTCTGCTCCTGGATGGCCTTGGCGAGGCCGGGCCAGGTCCGCGTCTGCTCCATCTCCAGCGCAACACCAATCCTCCTCTTGCTCCTCTACAGAGTAGCCATGGTTGAGGAGCATGCAAAAGGGAGGAAGCAAGGGGGGCGTGGAGGGTTGCTAGAGGCAGAGGCTTGATTGTCAAGCGGGGGGCGTTGACGCTGATGGCGTCAGGGGCGCGCCACTTTCCTCCCGCTCGTCCTCCGGCCCTTGCCTCTCCGCCCGCTCTCCAGGCTGGCCCTGCTCCGGGGGCGTAGAGGGCCCGTTGTGGAGGAGGTCTTAAGAGGCGGGCTGGGAGCGGCTGTGAGCGCACGCCGCCAGCTTCTTCGCTCCTTCATCTCCGTCTCTTCTCTCCGCCGCTCCCCCCTCCTCCTCGCGGCTTACGGGGAGCCCTCGTTTCTCGCGGCCTCTTCTCCCTTTTCTCCGCGTTAGGGCTCGGCCTGGCTTCTGCCTCTCCCTCCATCCTGGCCTCGGTCTGGGCCCGCTCTCCCTATCTCTTCTATTGAGCTTCTTGCCAGGCTTTTCTCCGCTCGCTGGGGGCCTCGCGCTGCCAGGCGCGCTCTCTGGGCTCCTCCTCCTTCGCTCCTGCTCTCCTAGCTCGGGTCCGGCTCCTGGGGCTCCTCTGTGATGGGGTTGGGGGCGTTCAAAGTGACCGGTGGTTGGACGGGTGTGGTGGAGCGCAAGGGGTTGGGTGGGGTTCCTCGATGGTGGTTGGGGTCCGCAGGATTCCGCGTCTCTCCCCTTTCCCAGCTTCCTCCTCCTCCTCTGCCTCGGCTTCCGGGGCTTCTTCTCCTCTTCCCTCGGTTCCCCTGCCTTCCTCTCGTGGCGGCGGGCGGGCCGTGGGCTTGTTTGTGCTCCTCCTCTTCATGGCCTTGCGCTGGCGGCGTTGGCTAGCGGCTCCTTGCGCTCTCCACTGCTTCTTAGCCGGTCTGCTCGTGCTCCAGGCTCGATCTCTTCGGGGCGTTGGTCGCAGCCGGAGCCGGTCTTGTCCAGCGTCCCGAGTGTTCCTTGGTCCTCCTCGTCCTCCTCTTGCTCCAGGTCCACCTCGTCCTGGGGTCCATGTGCCAGGCTGCTGTTGTCAGCGATGATGGTGAGCTGGGGCATGGCCTTGCGGATGAAGGAGTAGACGCGGCTGGGGTTGGGGTAGAGCTTCTGGTCGAAGAGATGCTTGATGAAAGAACGGGGCTCGCAGTTGTTGGCAAGCTCACAGCGGGGGCAGGTGTAGCAGGGGAGGATGTTGGAGGAGTCAACGCGGAAGGAGCGGAAGGCATGGATGGCAGTCTTGTAGACCGTAGGAGAGGAAGAACCACCTGGTACAAAGTGCAGAGGATCTTGTCGCACTGCTGACAGCAGAGGCGGGTGGAGTGATGGGAGAGGATGGGGCAGATGAGGTTGTCGCAGGGGCTGTCATCTGGCATGACGCAGGAGTGGGTGTGCTTGGAGATGACGACGTCCTCATCGGTGAAGTCCATGGCGAGCGAAGAGGGTGTAGAAGAAGAGGAAGGAGAGGTTGGGCACCTGCTGAGCTTGCAAAGCGAGGCGGGGTTGCTGCAGCTGGTGGCCATTCCAAAGTCCTTTCCCCTGGCTATACAGGCTCCATTCAACGCTGTCAGGGTGGAAGGGGTAGTTGGGAGAGGAGGAGGTGGGAGGTGTCAAAATCCTGAGCTTGACGGCGTTGGCGAAAGGGTGCGAGAGGTCGACGAGGATGGCGATGTGTTTCTTGCAGAGGTTGGATGCCTTGGTGAAGAGGGAGAAGGTCGCGGTGTTGCACTTGCACAAGATCACCACCACCAAGTTTTCTTAGAAGGCGCTCCAAAATGGGAGAAAAGGATAAGGAGTGTGGAGTGCAAGTGAAGGGTGGAGCCCAGCGGGCGAGCTGTGTCTGGGGAGTTGGCGGGAGAGGTCGGGAGCCAATGGGCGTGGAGCATACGAAGTGGGGGAGGAGGGAAGGCGCTCTCGCGGCAAAGATTACCGTCTCCGGGTGCCTCCACCCCCACCCCGCACTCCTACACTCCGACAAAAGTAAATGTATTGCTAGTTACACAAATAATATTTGTATTTTGTACACTAATAATATTTGTTTTTTGCAACGTTTGACTAATTAAGGCTTGGATAGGTCAATATTGGCGGCAAAGAAAGAGCATTTTTGAGTTTTATAAACACCTGTTCTTGGCTTTCCGTCCTTTCATATTTACGACTACCGATGCTACCGACGCAAAGTTTTGCACAACTTTGTGATAATAGCAGTATAAGCCTAGAAATATCTGTAATGATTTTACAGAACTTGACCGCACATAATTTCGTACATCATCAACTGTTGAGTCATCAACTCTGCTGCCGTTGTTTGAAATAATGTGGCCTAAATATTTTACTACGTCTTTTAAAAAATCACATTTTCGTAATTTGCATTTTAAATTAGCCTTTTGCAGCCGTTTTAGCACCTCTGTCAGTGCTGTCAAAAGCTCCTTAAACGTTTTCCCGCTATTAATAGGTCATCAATATAGATCCAAACGTTTTTCAAGAGCAAATCCTTCATAACTGTTTGCATTAACCGTTGGAAACAGGAAACTGGATTACAACAACCCATTGGCAGACGAATGTAATGTGACCATATGTGTGTAATGTGCCCAGGACCATATGTGTCCTAAACGCTGTAAGTTTCTTATTCGAATCTCTCTTTTTTAGCTATAAATACCCAGCTTAAAAATCGATTGCCACAAAATACTTCATACCAGTCAATGTGGACAGGATGTAATCTGCACTAGGTAAATTATAAATATATTTTAGTTTTTGAATTCAGATGTCAAAAACCATGCACTATCCGATCAGATTTATCCGATTTTGGCACAAAAACTATGGCACTTGAATATAAAGAACCGATGGGCTCAATTGTGCCCCACAGCAACAAATCATTGACTTTGGTTTCCACTGCTGCCCGTTTTGTCAGGGCAATGGACCGACTTTTATCAAATGGTATGTAATATGTTAACTCAATTTTATGCTCAATTAAACCACAAATTCCGATATCATAACAATGAAATGTATCAAACCCTCATAAAACAAATCTTCTTAGACAAATTGGAAACAATAAAGGGGAAAGGAAAAGCCAAGATTACCGCTCTCAAAGATTACAACTACAACAGATACACTGAATATATGAGCCTCCAAAAAAGCGCCGGTCTGCCAGGGAGTGCATATATCATGCCCAAAACACATAAATTCAAGGATCGTCGGCGGCAAGTTCACTATCCTTGAACGGATCCTGAAATTCCCTGCAGCCACCAGCCAGCAACGGAATCTTTGCATCTGCTGCTAGAGTTTCAAATTGGCTCCTGTCAGTTTTCAAACTCACTGCTGTCCACTGCAATCTTCACCGGCCAGCAGCTGCAGCCTTCCAGCCAACGCTTCAACTTCACTGCTTGAGTTTGGAAATCGGCTCCGATCAGTTTTCAAACTCACTGCCACCGGCTGCAATCTATGCCGGACAACAGCAGCCAGCCTTCCAGCAAAAGCTTCGCCTCCGCTGCTCAAGTTGGAAATCGGCTCCGACCAGTTTTCAAACTCACTGCTGCCTGCTGCAATCTGCACTGGCCATCACCGTTTATGAATCCTTTCGGATTTGTAAACTTTTGAGCATCGCTGGAGAAGACCAGCCCAATTCAGAATCAGCCACCGTCATTCGACTTTGCCCATCTAGATTCACTAACCTTTATGATTATGTGAATCTCAGCGCAAGCGACTGAAAGACACTCAACAAAACCGATTCAGAATCAACCTCTACTCTTCAATGATTGATGGCGGCCTGCATGGGCACAGCCTGGTGGACTGCATCCACTGCAGCCTCTACGCCCTGCCGGCCATCTGCAACCCCAGCCTGCTCGCCTACGGCCAGAAGGACTACTTCATGGACAGCATCAACTGAGAGCGCAATGCCTTTGAGGCCTTCGCCCTCTGCACATGCTCCGACAGCAATGCCGTCCACAAGGGGCCCAGAGACCCGCACCCTCCTCCTTCTGCCCGTCCTTGAAGACCGCGTGGCTCCTGGACACCTACTGCTGCTTTCGCTACAGCTTTCTGGATGGCCACAACTGGAACCTGAATGCCGCAGGCTGCAACGTGTTCAGCATCCTGGACAACTTCGACTGTGGCTTCTGCCACTTCCAGCTTGCCATCGGCTACGCCCACCTGGCCTCCAAACTCCGCCTGTTCAACTGCGGCCACCCCTTGCTGCCTATCCTCTGCTCCAGCATCAAGTGGAACTAGTCCGGCATCTGTGCCGCCTTCTACTCCGGCAGCTACATGTGCATGCACAGCGCCATGAAGCTCCGCCTTTGGAAGACATCTCCTCAATTCCACAAAGGCCATCACTGTCACTTCCGTTCCTTCCTGCGCCTACAGCCAGAGGTCGGTGGTGTACCAGGCCTATGGAATCCTGGACAGCTTTCGCAACGCCTTTGGCAACTGCATGTACGCGTACAGAGTCATGAAGTTCACCGTCTGGAAGGCGCCCACTCCAGACCTCAAAGGGTCTCCTGCCTCCGTCCCCCTCCTCCTTACTCAGCCAGCAGTAAGAGGTTGGTGGCGTACCTGGCAGACGGAAACCTGGACAGCTTCCAGCTCTGCCTCCATGGACACGGCAACGAATTGGCCAGCTGTGAGCAATTCGCCGCCTGCCAGACTTTGCACTATCTATTGAGATATGCAAATTCTATCTACACTTCTTTCGACGATTCCAAAGGAGGCAAGAGTAGCGCTAAACATAAGGTTTACGTAACTCTGCAAAGCCTCTTTTGGAGCGGCCAACAGACAGCTCTGCTCCGGCAACTCCACCCTGCCTTCAGCTCAGCACCTATGCCCCGAGCAAGTTACCAGCGTCATCCCAAGCTGTGTCAATCTCTTTGTGGCTCTCAACGACTGCAACTTGCCTGGTGTCATCCCGAGCTACATCAACCTCTTCTCCACCTTCAACCTGCTGCAATTGCTCACCATCATCCCAAGCTGCGGAAACTCTTTGTGGCTCTCAACATGAACAATTGCTCAGCGTCATCCCGAGCTGCGTCAATTTCTTCATGGCCTTCAACCTGAACAAATTGCTCAGCGTCATCCCGAGCTGCGTCAATTTCTTCACGGCCTTCAACCTGAACAAATTGCTCAGCATCATCCCAAGCTATGTCAATTCTTCATGGCGGCCTGCCTAATTGATCCATGTCATCCCGAGCTGTGGCAAACTCTCTGCTGCCCTCCAACTAAGCAATTGCATGGCCACTCGCCCCCTGCCTACGGGCTTAAAGAATCGACGTAAGAGAAACGACGTAAACCCAAGCAGACAAAACACTGTCATCCCAAGCTGCGGAATTTGTTGCAATCCAGCCAGGCCAACTGTTCCAGCCATAAGAAGCGCAAAGAAAGTACTACTTTCTCACCACCCTTGAAAGGCCCTCATCACTCTGCGATGCCTCAATGGCGCGGCTAAAGCTTTGCCGCCCTTCCCTCCGATGGCATGTACGCAACCAAAGGACTTCCAGTCCTTCCTCCAGCGGATTCGCTTGTACCAGACGCCCAAGCCTTACAAGCCCTGCATGTCCGCCCAGTGCTCCCCCGACGTACAAGCCCCCTCCACTCTTCCCCTCAAAGCCTCACAGCCTCCAGTGCGACAGGCCCCTAAGCTTTGCCTAGCTTAGACCGCCTGCCTTTCGCACCGCAGACATGCGCGTCCATCTTCATTCACCTCTTACCTCTGCCTCTACTTTCGCCGCCGGGCGAGAGAGGAGGGTACTCAAACGGGAACCAGGAATCTAAGCCTAAAGGCCAGTGCACCCATTTGCGCGGCCATGCTTTGCCTGTCTCCAGACTGAACCTGAGCCAGGTGGCCAGGGCCTAGAAGGACTACAGTCAGATGAATAGCGCTCACATCAAACGCGCTGCCATCGTCACAAACAGCATCCTCAAACTACCCCCTTCCTCCACTCCTCATAGGAACGGATGCAGAAGACATGCTTCAGCTACATCCACTACGAGAACATCATCTATCTAGCCGCCGGTGCATTCAGCACGTCCTCATGACACCCTCTATCTACCCTCAACCCTCCTCCTTCCCTGAGGCAGATCAAGAAAGGGCAGGAGTGCGTTCTTCTACACCAAGCACGCCCAACTGGGCATATCTGAGAGGCAGAGCATCTTCAGCCGGTGCCACGCAGACAGCGTACAGATGAACGCCAACAACCCCTGCACC
This sequence comes from Ptycholaimellus sp. GST1_10, assembly GCA_030248095.1. Lineage (NCBI taxonomy): Eukaryota > Metazoa > Nematoda > Chromadorea > Chromadorida > Chromadoridae > Ptycholaimellus > Ptycholaimellus sp. GST1_10. The sequence goes on from JASANA010000992.1 coordinate 39,393, forward strand.
TCAAACATTCTTCCTTCTCCTAAGGATGGGAGCTGAAGACTAGCTTCTTCTATCGCCCTTGAGATCATTGCATTTCGCAGCACCGGCGCATCTGCAAGTCTTCATAACACCCTACCTGTACCCTCCAGCCCCACCCCCTACAACTGAGACCGGCCAAGATTGGCCTCCAGTGCGCGCAGAGCTTCCCCAGCCGGTGTCTCTCAGACAACAGACAGGAGCGGAAGACTAGCCTCTTCTATCGCCGCCACGAGAACACCACCATTCACACCGCCGGCGTATCTTGCGCCAGCAAAATGTGCACTGGCCCGCCCATGACTATCTGTTCAGGCTCACAACTCCCCCCCCCCGCCTGGATTCAAGCCTGACATAATAGGAGGCTCCTAAGCAAGCTCCTCGCCAACTAAGGAATTGCATGGCCACTCGCCCCCTGCCTACGGGCTTAAAGAATCGACGTAAGAGAAACGACGTAAACCCAAGCAGACAAAACACTGTCATCCCAAGCTGCGGAATTTGTTGCAATCCAGCCAGGCCAACTGTTCCAGCCATAAGAAGCGCAAAGAAAGTACTACTTTCTCACCACCCTTGAAAGGCCCTCATCACTCTGTGATGCCTCAATGGCGCGGCTAAAGCTTTGCTGCCCTTCCCTCCGATGGCATGTACGCAACCAAAGGACTTCCAGTCCTTCCTCCAGCGGATTCGCTTGTACCAGACGCCCAAGCCTTACAAGCCCTGCATGTCCGCCCAGTGCTCCCCCGACGTACAAGCCCCATCCACTCTTCCCCTCAAAGCCTCACAGCCTCCAGTGCGACAGGCCCCTAAGCTTTGCCTAGCTTAGACCGCCTGCCTTTCGCACCGCAGACATGCGCGTCCATCTTCATTCACCTCTTACCTCTGCCTCTACTTTCGCCGCCGGGTGAGAGAGGAGGGTACTCAAACGGGAACCAGGAATCTAAGCCTAAAGGCCAGTGCACCCATTTGCGCGGCCATGCTTTGCCTGTCTCCAGACTGAACCTGAGCCAGGTGGCCAGGGCCTAGAAGGACTACAGTCAGATGAATAGCGCTCACATCGAACGCGCTGCCATCGTCACAAACAGCATCCTCAAACTACCCCCTTCCTCCACTCCTCATTGGAACGGATGCAGAAGACATGCTTCAGCTACATCCACTACGAGAACATCATCTATCTAGCCACCAGTGCATTCAGCACGTCCTCATGACACCCTCTATCTACCCACAACCCTCCTCCTTCCCTGAGGCAGATCAAGAAAGGGCAGGAGTGCGTTCTTCTACACCAAGCGCGCCCAACTGGGCATATCTGAGAGGCAGAGCATCTTCAGCCGGTGCCACGCAGACAGCGTACAGATGAACGCCAACAACCCCTGCACCTCAAACATTCTTCCTTCTCCTAAGGATGGGAGCTGAAGACTAGCTTCTTCTATCGCCCTTGAGATCATTGCATTTCGCAGCACCGGCGCATCTGCAAGTCTTCATAACACCCTACCTGTACCCTCCAGCCCCACCCCCTACAACTGAGACCGGCCAAGATTGGCCTCCAGTGCGCGCAGAGCTTCCCCAGCCGGTGTCTCTCAGACAACAGACAGGAGCGGAAGACTAGCCTCTTCTATCGCCGCCACGAGAACACCACCATTCACACCGCCGGCGTATCTTGCGCCAGCAAAATGTGCACTGGCCCGCCCATGACTATCTGTTCAGGCTCACAACTCCCCCCCCCCCCCCGCCTGGAAGCCTGGCATAATAGGAGGCTCGAATCCCGGTGGATAATGAATGGGGTTAGGTTGATGGCGAATTTGGCCATCAGTAGCCTGCTTTGTTGGCTTGCTCCACCCATATTTTACGCGTTTTCATACTAGAGGCACTGGGGACAAATTTTTGCTCCACAAACTCCTCAGAGCTACCTATTGATGGGCTCATTTTCCAGTCAACGAAACAGTTGAACAGGCTGATTTTTAGCCAAGTTTCATGTGAAAATAGCCTATCGTAGTAGGATAAGCTTGCTTGCTTTCACATAAACATTCAAAGCAGTATTTGCACTGCTACTCTCACTCAATTAAGCCTTTCGTTCCATTTTATAGAACAGGCTGAGTAAAAGAAGGTATGGTTTGGGTACCTGATGTAGGACGCGGTGCGCGGCCGCAACCCTTTGCCGTCGGCGCCAGACTTGCTCTCCTGGCTGTCCATGGGCATGCAGTTCGCCGACGCACTGCTTCCGCCCACCTCCATGAGCTTCTCCGTCTGTACCTGCTCAAACACCCCTCCTGCTCCTCACCTTATTTCACTGGGCAGTTTGGTATGCACCAGAAAGGTGCGTTTTGAGTAGCATATTGTGTTTGTTCAGCTTTATTTGCTTTCCAGCCCTTTAGTGAACCTGAATTTAGGTGACACAGAAGCATGTAGGCTTCTAAGTCAAAATGGTAACTGGTGTCTAGTTGCAGACGCAGTAGGCCAGCGATTCTCCGCTTTCAGCCTCTCTCTGACCAGATTTAGTCACAACAAGGTCTTTCTCAAGAGTTTCCCTCAAGACAAAACAATGCTTCCCTTTTCCCAGCATCATGCGCTAGAATTTCCTAGACAAAACATTATCCCATTTCACTGGGAAAATCTGCATTTTCTGCAGACTAAACAGCACAGCAATTAATCCCACTTTATGTGGAATAAAAATCATGTTTTTATGAAATTTATATATTCTTCTGCATAATTTTTGCAAAGAATTTTTGATTTAGTATTTATTTTTAAATTTTATTTATTTTAGAGAAATTTCTCTATAAATTAATTACTTTGATGAAAAACCTTAATTTTAACTTTATTTTTTTGAATTTCTTATTTATTTAGGAATTTTTTATTTTTGACCGCGGAGCGGCCCGAAGGGCCGCTCCGCGGTCTATAGAGGTTACTAAACTTTTGTCCTCATATATATATATATATGTTCCTGGAAATGCTGTCCACGGGCGAATTCTCAACGGATTGGGACAAACTTTTTTTTTCCTGAAAGGTAATGCTATTTTAGGAAGATCTGGAGGGGTGGAACCGGTTTCCGAGCATTTGAAACATTACTTATTTGGGTAGAAAGGTTTAAACATTGCAATATACAGTTTTTGCGCTGTAGCACCTGTAATCTTGAGAATTGAACAGACAACTTGAGTTTTTTTGTTCACAAGTCGTATATAACGATTCCAAATCTGTGCTTACTTTTGAAAATGGTTGATAAACCACAGACTTGCCCTCTTGAGTGACAAACTTTCACGCATGACAATAGCATCAATAATTATTAGCAGCTGAACGGATGATAATTGCACAGAAGACTTGAGTTTTTTTGTTCACAAGTTGCATATGACGATTCCAAATCTGTGCTTACTTTTGAAAATGGTTGTGAAACCACAGACTTGCCCTCTTGAGTGACAAACTTTCATGCATGACAATAGCATCAATAATTAGTAGCAGCTGAACGGTTGATAATTGAACAGAAGACTTTGGTTTTTTGATTCACATGTCGTATATAACGATTCCAAATCTGTGTTTACTTTTGAAAATGGATGAGAAACCACAGACATTTCCTTTTGAGATGCAATGTTCAACCTCACAGCAGAAATTTTCTCTAATTTTTGGATTTTGCTACATGTGAAACGCTCCGCGGTCACCTATTGCGCTTTGCGCCATATACTTGTTATAATAATTTTGGTAATTAAATTTAACTATATTTCATAATTTTTATGAAATTATTTCAAATTTTTATGAAATTTTGTAATTTTAAGTTAATTTTTATATTATTTTTTAATTTTAATTATTTTATTGTAAATTTCTTCAATTTCGCGAAATGTTATCTATTTTTCATAAAATTTTAACAATTTTATTAATTTTTTAATAATTTTTGTGATTTTTTATTATTTAGAAAAATCTTTAATTTTCAAAATTTTTGCTTAATTTTACTTAATTTTTATAATTTTAGTTGTTTTAAGTCATACTTAGTGGGTTTTTAGTCAATTTTTTAAATTTTAACTTTTTCAAAAAATTATGAAAAATTTATTATTTTTGTGAAATTTTTACTTAATTTCACTTAAATTTCTTATTTTTCAAGAAATTTAATCAATCCCATAATAATTCTTTATTTTCAAGAATTTTATGAGGTTTTTTATTAGTTTCCATATATTGGTAGAAACTGAGTCCTTTGTTCGCGAACTTTCACTTTTCCCAGATTTCTTTTTTCAGAAATCATATTTTTGAGTCCCACATTTCACAACACAGCAACGCAAGAGCCTAGTTGTCTAGTGTAAGGCCGTGATTCGCTCCCTACCTCCATCAATGCATACACATTAGCTGTCCAGTTCCTAGGCCTAGGTTTCTCAACAAGTTATATACCTCGTTGCCCTCCTCCCCTTCCTCCAGTTTCTCTTGGCCCCCCTTATACTCGTAGGCATCAATGCTGGCCTCTGCTAACATTCCAAAAGCCCTTAAATTCCTGCACCTGCTCCATCAACTTCTCCTCTGTAACTGAGAGCTCCGGCCTGGCGGGCATTTTGCGCCCCTCATCCGCCTCGGCCTCCTGACCTGAATCCTCTCCCTCCCCCTCCCGCCATCCCAGACACCTGCATCAGAGGTTTTGTCTGAGGCTGAGAAGAAGAAGGATTGGCAAAGTTCTGCCACCCCTTTGCTGCCTGCTCGATATATTCATCGAGCATTTGGCGAAAGAAAGTGGCAGTCGAGCATTTTAGCTCAACTTTCCGCATAAAGCGATTCAGCGTCACACAACTCATGAGGTCATGTTCCTCCGTCAAACACCATGGGCACGGGCCCTCTGGTGGCTTTGATGAGCCAGGTTTTTCCTTGCTGAAAACACTCTTCATGTCAAGAGCTGCCAGCTTTTTTGGGCAGGCAGACTAGTGAAACATAACAGACAAACCAGCCGCTTCCGCCCTGAGTCCTGGCCTAACTGAGCCTCACTCAATCTGGCAACCCTATGGCTTTCCTCTAGAGTCGCAGGCGGCTCTGCTTACTACGGCTCTAGAGCTTTTTTGCTCCTGTTTAGGGAAACGAAATTGTCGAGAACACCCTACAGCATTTGTAAAAAATAAATTATTAAATTATTATCTCCTTATTATCTACTTATTATCTGATTATTATCTCCTTATTTATTCTTAAAATATTCCACAATATACTTGTTAAAACTTTAATAGAGCTCAAACCCCATCGCAAGCATTACATGATTCAAAATATTGTCTTAAAATTAAAACAATTCTTTTAAAAATTATCGAAATATACTTAATTAATGTGTTAAAATCTGACAAGGGAAGCCACAGCGACCCTGTTAGGATGTGATTCTTTATCTGCAACGCGGGCCGGCTGGCGTGAGTTAGGACACCTTCAGTGGATCGTCAATAACGTCAGCGATTTGGACGCCCTCAACTGCTCCTGCCTGAACCTCAGCAACATCGGCCTCTCTGCTTTCCGCGGTTAACCTCCAAAACGTATTATAAAAATAGGCAAACGTTTTACATTTTTCATTTTGACAAAACTGCCGGATTTTGCGGAAGGCATGAGCAACCCTGGAGCTGCCATCTCTCCAATGCCCACCCCTATCACCACTTTAGCAGCATCCAACGAACCATCTCCCGGTTATCCTTCATCTCACTGCATCTTGATGCGATGTTGACTACTGAAAGCACAAGCGAGTAAGCAAGAAAGAACACAAACACACACGTCAGGAAGTTTTAAGACAGTCAGGAAGTTATATTCATTTTGCAAATATTTGCTTATTATAACTTTTGTGCGATCTGCACAGCTATCACGACTGCAACTATATGTGGAGCTGAAATAAGAAGAGACGTTGATTCTCAAGACCGCTGCTGAGGTTTCATCTTTGCTTTCTGTTTTGCCTCTGGTTCCAATTACGGTTCATCTTTGATATAGGTTGAGTCGGGGGGCTGCCGTCTGGAGTCATCATTTTCCTCCGTCTCTTCTCAGCATCACCATTTCAGTTTTACTCCTTTTAATCTCCTGTCCATTCTATTCTCAGCCGGTTTTGGAACAAGAAATTGAAAATGTTACATTGCTGCATAGAGTATTCATGGCCCAGCACTCCTGCACTCCATGGACCAGTGCTGTCTGCATGGACCAGTGCTCCCGCAATGTGGACAAAGACGGCCGCGTGGTTTGCACAAACTATTATTCTCTGCCTAGAAGAGAATCTCACCGTCGATGTTGCTGTAAGTGTGCAACAGGAACTCCGCCTGCCCCACCGACTGTCTGAGCAAAGTGCTGCAGAAGCCGCGCAGCTTCCCCATCACCAGCTGGGCTTCCAAGGCCGGCGCTGCCATCCCCAAGGGCACCTTCGTCAGCGAGTAAGTTGCTGAGGTTCCAGGCTGGTCAGCTATGGCCAGTTGGGATTTGAGCTGACTACAGGTGATGGAGGTGGAGGAGGTGGAGCACGCAAATGAAAAGCAAGTGACGCATGCAAGTAGTTCAGATTTCATTACTCAGGCAGATAATGTTTTCATTTAAACATATAATCTTGCATTTCGTTTAACATTCTGGTAAGATCAACATTCTGAAATCACATCGGCTAACTAAGGATTAAGAATCCTCAATCGACAGATCCTGCCCGTCGTCAACGTAGCAATAAATCTTCATACAACATAAATGTAAAGAGTAATTGGCTTCAGTTGGCAAACCACTCGATTCTTTCAAGTCTTTAACTTGGGCAAACAATGCTTATGTAAACATTTTTGGTAGACGCCGAGGAATCTTTAATTATTAATCTGAAGAAGCTTACTAGTTTTTGCATGAAGCACAAGCTTCAATCAGATTGAGTGGCAAACAGTTTCGACTGATGAAGCAGAAGGACAGCGTGAGTAGCGTCTTCAGAAACGTTGAAAGAAGCGAATGCTGACTTCCACTGTTGCATAACATTTGCGTTTCCATGCTGGAAACTTCTGAGGTGAATTGGTATCATTATTAATATTAGTTGTATCACATTGGTTCGTTGAAAGTGAGCATGGCATAACAGGGGCGCTTACCCTCTTTGCTCCCGGGGATCTGACAGTCCAAAACCCTGAATTTACCCACAAAGAGAGCAGTATGAGTATACTAGCGTGAAACAAGAAGTAGGAATCGTCCATCAGTCCGACGAGTTCAGACCTAGAGCTGGCTACCTCACATTCAAAAAGGCTGAATAGGAAAAGCCGGAAAAGAAATAACGCAAATCAGTTTCAAGAAGTCTTGAACCGACTTGTCAATATGCGAAGCTGCAGTAAAGCAACCACAGGATCCACAGGAAATCATGGATCTCATACTATTGCCGAGGCTAATATGCTATCCTTTCTCGTTTTGTCGCGGCATCAGAAGACAGCCCGCGTCATTGCTTATAATTGGTTAGAATTGCTGTCATTGCTGATTTATAAGGCAGGAAATAATTAGCTGTACACTTACCAGAGTTCAAAATAAAACAAATCAAATTACTTAAAAGGTTAGAGCCTAACTGATTTTTGGCATTTCGTATTAGGCGCAGGCAACGTTTACAAGAGCGAAAAGCATCATTTAGTCTCCAAAATGCCCGGTTTAGTTTCAATTTTTATATTACCACCATCAGGCGACTTCAATTGAGAAAGTTGTCCACAAGGAGGATCAAACATTTAGCCATCACTCAGGCATCAAATATTTCCAAGATGTAAAAGGAAGAGGAGGGCAGCCAGAAGTAAACATGATTTGAAAAATAGACTCAAGTGTCAATCACATTAAGTTTTTAGGCATACATGTATATTGGGGGGACGGTGTCATGTAAGGAGTTTTGGAAAATATTTTATTTTGATTCCTGCAAACGTTATAGCCTGTCGAAGATTACCAAGATGCTCCCTTCTATCTTCATCCAACATGCCACCATATCCATAAACCAGGTGTTTGTACCGACTTTTCATTAGCCAGAATTTGCATTCACTTGGTCCCCACATTCTTGCAGGCTGAAAAATCTACTTAAACCCTTTGTGATGCAGTAATGAATGATAAAATGTCCACAAAAACTGCATTATAATTACTGCCTTCTCTACGTGATATTTGAAATATGCTAACTGATGCTACAAAACCTGCTGACGTGCATATATACCAATAGTTCTCACAGTGTCAATAACGTTTACCAATGGTCTCCAGCTGTACAACGTTGTAAATTCATGTTCAGGATATGTCGCTACACAATAAAATCCACCTCCATATTTCGTCATGGTCTGGTCGATGTTCCGGACGAAGACGGCGGCAGTGACGAGCTTCTTGTTCTTGTTTCTAACCGATAGACTTGAAAGAAGAAAAACGAAAAAGGCCAAACGTGAAGGCGTGCCCATGAGTCAAACCAATACCCAGCCCTTCTCTGGGCTTTGGGCCACTCGGCCCCCAGGGGGCTGGACTTGTTTGAGGCCTTGCATATACCACCTCCCTCTTAATAACAGTAATCCTTTCCAAGTTTTTTAATGTAATTATATTTTGTTAAAATTAATAAAATAAATCAAAAAGAATCTCGCAAGCCAGCTAGACTTGGCCAGTTGAGGGTGAGATCAATTGATCTCGAATATGACTGTACATCGCCAGCGTGAGACAGACCAGGGCCATGAATAGCAGCACAGGGCTGCAAGCCTACACCTCTGGGCTACGCGAGATTCGTACTAAGCGTGCCTCTGCAAATCTACTCATACACACGCTCCCTGTCCTGACTTGATTAATAGCCTGTTTGTAGGAAGGGTTTAACCTGTCAAATTCGGCCTTCCTTTCTTTGATCAATGAGCTGTCTTGTTGTATGACCGCTGGAGACCTACTTACGGCTGTCACAGGTAGGCTTTCATTGTGCCCCAACCTCCAGGTCCGGCCTCAGTTCAGTCATTCTCTTCCTTTCCACCTCCTTCATTTTACCAACATCTGGGACGATGAAGATTGTGGATACCCCCATTTTCGGCCTGAGCGTGATCTACCACATGAGCAAATGCATCATGTCTGGCAACGATGCGACGCTGAAAAAGCACCAGGAGAAGGTGCGTGAGCAGCTTAATGAAGTCCCTCAGGAACTTCGCGAGCTGGCCCAGGACCACCATCAGCAGGCCGACAACTCCATGCAGCAGCAGTGCGACTCTGCTTTGGGAAGTTGAATTATTTATGGGGACAAACAGAGAGCCATCTCTAACCATCCTTTCAGCAGCTACACAATACCACGCAAAAAGATTAATCGAAGTTTTCTGAAAAGGCACAACTTTATCAGTAGTATATCTATCGTTTAGCTATCGCTGCTATCGCATGTCTGCTTGCAAGATCCTGTCTCGCGCCAAGAAGAACTAATTCGATAGGGATATACTGTTTTTTCTTTTAAGCCCTACCTGTAAACTTATCTTAATCAAAAAATAATTTAACGTACCATTGACAAAATTAAGCTAGCAAATGTCAAGGTAAATGAGTGAAATGAGGATGTGAAAAAAGACGGTTTTACCTCCCTCCTCTCCCAGATAATGACATTTTTAAATGGGTGTTTCTTAACATTTCGTGTTTCCGTGTATTTCAGATATATCACATGGCTTATTAAGCAGTCTCGAGTTGCATGTTGCTTCAGCGCGCACATATAATTGCATTATTCAAGAATATATATTACAAAATCAAAATGCAGTTGTTTCAGCAGATTCTAATGGCATAGGATAGGCATAGGAAAGCAGCAATCTAGAGAAGCTTTCTGCCGCGCTTGTACACTGCCCTTCTGAGTCTGCTTCTTGCCACAAATTCCAGATTAAAAAGGTCGCAGCTTGAAACTCCTGGTAATGTACTGCGCCATGCTCTGCATCCCGCGACGAAGGCCTACTTCTACATCCTTTCACGACCAACGAACATAAGAAACCTATAAATAATCGCGAATAACTTTTTTAGAAAAACAAATGTGGCAAACTCTTGGAATTACTTCCAGCGAATTTGCTTGCAACTCTTCTAACCTGCGGGTAGAGCTGGGTTTGCATACTCGTAGATCGTTGGATTAATCATCTTCTCAGGACAATAATTTTGAGGTAAATCAGCAGTGAACATTTATCCGACTTCCTTGAGCTTAATCTGGTTCTCTGTTGGGATTTTGCTCAATGACCTCTTCAGGGTATCAACTGGAAACTGTAGCTTCAATTTTCTATGCATCAGCATAACCGAATAAAGGGCATATATTTTTTCATTTTAAGTTTCATTTGGCGGAAAAATGATAAATTTGGCCTATTTTCCATTTCTGGTAATTTTTTTCCAGTTTTAAAAATGTACTGGTTTCATAAAAAAATTTCAAGCAGCTTGATTTGCTAATCCATAATTTCTCTCCATTTGCCTCACAAAAGAACCTCTTTTAACACGTTTTAATGTGTCAGAAACGTCCAGAGCGCGCAGAGTAGCATCTGTGGAAGCCTCTTTAGGCTATTTTAAGGCTCCTTTATAAGCTATTTCAAGGCTGGCTAGGGGCTGTTTCCTATGATTCAAACAATCCCAATGAGTTGTACGATTCCATTCCACCAATATATATTATTCAATTCCAACAATACCTGTGACAAAAAACAATTAACAATACAATTGCAATACAAATTCCATTTAATGGAATACATTGTGCCACAGGGGGGTGGGGCACGATTGGGAATTGAGGGGCTGGAGGAGGGACATAATGAGTATGTCCCTCCATCGCCACCACCCCCATGCCTAGACCACTTGATCACGGGATTACTACTGGCCCCGCATCCATGCCCCCTATGCATGGCTGCAGGCTGAGCCCCGGCTCCTGGCAGGCCATTTGAAGGGGTGCCCAGCGTCCTAAGCCTCCCAGTGCCAATGGACGCTCCCCCGCCTCCACCCGCCGCCCAGATCCCCGCTTGGCACAAAGCCGTCCACATCCACGAGACTTCCCTCAACGAGTACCTCAAGGTTCATTTCCGCTCTTGCTCCATTTAATTGGTTAGCCGAAGGGACCGTGTTTGAAAAAACGTGGTGTACAAGCGGGCCAGTCAGCTGTGGGGCACCCTCCACGACTTCTAAATCACCCTCACGATGCCATCTTCATCAAAGATTGCCCTCAGAATGCACTACGTGCAGTTTTTTATTCGCCAAACAGTTTTTTATGCGCCATACAATCATAAGAGCACAGCACACCGTCTGTTATGAATAGAAAACCGTAGCAAAGAAATGGACTAGAATTTACTTTATTGTCCATTGAAAAATCGTAGCATTCGTAGCAGACGCCAAAATTTGTGGCTTTTAGAAAACTATCAAAAATAATTAAATAATGTGAAATAAACACAAACTTCAATGCAAATCAACTTTAATATGCCATTCAACTTGGCAAAATTGAATTGTCTGAAAAGGATTATGTTCTTGCTGTTTAATTCTACCATCTCTGCAAAAATTAAAGCTGGAAGAAATGATATAACAATTGTTTTGGCAGGGGACGAAATTACGGTAACAACGACCGCGACAACAACTACTAGATGACGCGCCACTTCTTCGGCGAAGCCGACACTGGGGCCAGAAGAAGTTGAACAAAAACGACGACGTTGAGATCACCAAAGGTGAGCACAGAAAAGAGAGGAGGACGCGGGCGCGCACACCCAAGAAAACGGCCCCCCCCCCAAACCGAAAAAACGGCCCCCCCCACCCAAACCACCCCCCCCCCCCCCAACCAACCCCCAACCCCAACACCCCCACACCCCAAACCAACCCAAACACCAAAAAAAAAGCCACAACCCCAAACCCAAAACCCACCCAAAACAAAAAAACACGGCCAAAAATGCATGACACGATAACGCTGAACACCGGCTGGGACATGATTAAGCAAGGGCCTGGAATGAATGGGTGGAAGGCGTGGAAGGCAAAGCGATGCGGAGCAGGAGATGGTGGAGATAGTTGGGACCTAGGCAATTCTCGCGTTTGGCAATAAAACGTTTTAAAACTGTTTGTAGCACTTAAAGGCTCGGTTGGAAACTCTCTCTTAAGAACTCTCTTAAGGTGATTTCCTTCAAGACTGGCAGAATAGGAATGAAGCATTGAGGAGCTTGCAAGATCAGGAAAAGAAAATATTTTGTGGAAATGTCTGGGCTAAGAAAAGTGACAGTAAAGAAAACTTGAATGCCAATATGGGCCACAGAAAAGGCAATTGCTGAATTGCTTAGTGAAGGACATGAGAAAAGCCCCATTGTAGATATTCGCCCACCTACCCTCCCACACAGTTCCCAGCAATAAACTAATGGACCTCCTGACAAGATGCACAAATTCTGTATGAGGTAGTGATGTAGCTACTTCGGAGCATCTTTTTATAGTTTCAAACTGATCTAAGTTTAGATTATTTGGATCCATGATGCAATATATTCTACTGTATTATTTGATTTATTCGATAATGAGGATAAATGAAAGCATGATATTGAAGAGTTTTTCCTTGAAATGATTGTAGTTCAATTGACTGAACTGATAAGCAAACCTGACAATCTGTTCTAAATAGAAATTAGATACAGAATCGGTTGTTTAAATATTAAAGTAGCTGAACTATATTCATCTTGAACTTCTCACTGTGCGGTCACGATTAAATAAATAACAAGTAGATGCTATCACTCTTAGTGCATGTGTTTGATATATGTGGTGCTCAACTTGTGGTTTCAGCTTACATGATTCTGGAAAGTCTGTAGGATCAAAAGATTATGGTTTCATGTGATGTATTACTAGTTATTACTGTTTGCGTCGTTTGGATCTTTTGAACTGTCAATTTATGAAGTGTCAATGTGAACTGTCATTGGTCGTTGTCTGTTGGTTTTTGACCTTTATCCTTTGTCGTTTCTCCGTTGGTCCGTTAACCTATTCAGAATTACGGAAGATGGCGTTAGCGTATGGGCTTTATTTCGGTGAGCGGTGAGAGCTGCAGACTAACCTCCGCCGCTTTTGAAGCACCAATTCATTAATCCATATCAAAATTGGAAAGGAAAGAGCATAACTGTTTTTGAAAAAATACCGGATTGTTACAATGGCCGAAGACCAGCTACCCGTGAAGCTTTGGAGGACTCTTAACCGACATAAAGTTTCTGTGTTTGCTGTTAGGTTCGATGGTACGAATTGAATTTTGTCAATTCTCAAGCATGGCAGTTGACGCCCAATAATTTACTAATCAATGTACAATTCCAGCGAAGGGAACGTTTTGTATGACTTGCGGTCAAGATCGCACTATTAGATTATGGAATCCTCGTAGACCATCTCCATATGCGGAAAATAGTGAGTTACACATAAAAGAGTAGAGTCGGGTGCACAGATACGGTATTCAAGACGTTGCAATGTACTCTACTGTACTGTAGTGTAGTGTACATTTCGAAGTGTTAGCATAGCAGAATCTCATTGATACTAACTTCTTCTATGATAGGAAACACGATAATTCGACGTTTGCATTTTATGGGAAAGAAAAAATGGTCTTTCTTTGGGATGTTTCAACAGGGAATGTCAAATTCCAGGGTCAGAGCCGTGTCTGTCTGTGCTCAGCTTAGAGTATTAATGCACTGTTTTAATCTTCAACTTTCAGCGGGTGAACACAGTCAAATTCAATAGCAAATCTGCAGTTCTTATAAGCGGTACCCCTATTGATATTCTGATCACTTCTGTTTCTGAGTAATTGTTAGGCTCTTACGATACCAGTATTCGAGCATGGGATATCCGGTAAGTCACCACTCAGTTACTTTCTCAGCGGTTAGATACTGAAATCAAATGCAAATTTCTTCCCTTCGTAGAGTTCGCAATTCATACGAATCCATCCAAGTCCTGAATGACTTTGAAGATAGTGATAGTGTCACTAAGGTAGCAATAACAGACCAAGAAAAAATAGGATGTGGAAAACTGATCCATCCGAATGGAAACAGGCTCGTCAATATAGAATGAGAAGAGATTTCTTGGATCGAAAACGGCGAGAAATCGAACGACGTGTGGGTCATAAAGCAGGGCAAGCAACGCCTGGGCTAAGAAAAGAGGCAGAACCGATACCAATAGAGAATGCCAGAACAAGAAAAGCGAGAATTTTAAAACGATTGGATATTCACACTATTAGAAGGCGATGGTGAAGTAAATTCTTCATCAGGAAATGAATCTGATGCCTTTTACGAGGCCCAAGACGATGCTGCAACACAGCAGTTGGCTTTGCAGTATACATCGTGTGTGGTGTCCAATCGTAAAACAGCTGACAGTATAGGAAATACGGTTGAAGTCAAAATCGATGGAGAATAGAAGCAAGGCTGTATCATCAATCACAGAATGGAAGCTGGGTGTTACGTAATCGAAAAGGATATCGAGGAGGATGAAGACAGTGATGCTGGAAGTGACGATTCTGATCGCCAAGGAGGAAGAGCTGGCAAGAGGCGTACTTCCGACAACGATCAAAGCTCGGATGGTGAGGAATCAGCCTGGCTCGACTTTGAGCAGCATTCTGTGGTGGATTGGCAGTGATTGTGTGGGCAAGGGTCAAAGGATGGCCGTGCTGACCGGCAAAAGTCTTGAGGCGCTGGAATCTAGACGATGAAACCAGGAAGATTATTGGTGAGGACGGTATGCATCACAACCTTAATTTGACAGTGGAAGAATGATCGCTTCTTGTACGATTTTGCCAGACACATAATGGGTCCAATATTGGCCTCGATTGTATTTTGCCGTTTCGAGAGTATTTGTCACGTTTAGGAAAAAGAAAGCGAATGTAGAAAAGCCTCGGCGAGTCGTTGGAGGAAGTGAAGGGGGCTGAAGCGCGGCGCGAGGAATATTGTCATCCAATACTTCACCAAGCGTATTACGAACGTCAGAAAAATCTTATGAGCAAACTGAGTTCGCTGCAATGGATTGGGAAACACGTTTGGATATTTTTGGCCTTTAGACAAAACCTGGTGTGATGGAACAGTTACATGTTTTGATGAAGCAGCCCAGCATCATTTTGTCGTCTATGGAGATGGACTCAGTGAATGGATCCATCTTCCTAGTGAGAAAGCTATTATATTGTCCAATGCGCGTCGTGAAGTGCCTGCAGAAGACACTGACGTGAGAGCCTTCTGTCATGAGAACTTGCCATCCTCTCTAGCTGATGTCAAAAGGCTAACAAGACGTTGTCAACACTTCAATCTTGAGGCGTGTCATATTGCTTGCTGACCGTCTGCGGGGGCAGCGTTGTGCCCGGATTGTGAACAATGCTTTTTCTGTAAAGATATGAAACAGGAAGAGAAGAATTCGAAGCAAAGAACCTGCTTCATATGCCATATGCAGGCACATTCTTCATGCTGCCCGGCAGATGGCTACAGAATGAAACGGAAGATGGCGATTGGATATGCAAGTTTTGTCTGAAATGTTGTTCTTGTGAACGAAAGAAGCTGGAAGATGAGAATGAGGAATGGACAGATGGTGCAACGCTTTGCGCCCATTGCTCGGCGAGTGAACTTTGTCCATGCTGTCAGCATCAGCTCGAATCCAAGAATTCGTTTGCTTGTATGCGATGTCAAGATCGTGTCCATCCTTGTGTCTGGAGATTAGTCCTTTATCCGAGCAAAAAGTACAAGTTTGTTGTAGCCAGCGCACTTGGAATTATGAGTCCATCAACATTAGTTCCCTGTTTATGATTAATCGTAACTTGTGCATGCGACTCGCCCCCGTCTAACTGCCGGTACACCATAGCTCCACAACGGAATGTTGTTGGAAGTCAAATGAGCAGTCAAATCACATCTACTAACTGAGAGGAAGCCAGCGCACTTGGAATTAGGAGTCCATCACCATTAGTTTCCTGTTTATGATTTGTCGTAACTTGCACGCGCAACTCACCCCTGTCTAACTGCCGGTACACCATAGTTCCACAACGGAATGTTGCTGGAAGTCAAATGAGCAGTCACATCACATCTACTAACTGAGAAGAAGCAAGCGCACTTGGAATTAGGAGTCCATCACTATTAGTTCCCTGTTTATGATTAGTCATAACTTGTGTGTGGGACTCGCCCCTGTCTAACTGCCGGTACACCATAGTTCCACAACGGAATGTTGCTGGAAGTCAAATGAGCAGTCAAATCACATCTACTAACTGAGAGGAAGCCAGCGCACTTGGAATTAGGGGTCCATCACCATTAGTTCCCTGTTTATGATTAGTCGTACATTGCGCGCACGACTCACCCCCGTCTAACTGCCGGTACACCATAGCTCCACAACGGAATGTTGTTGGAAGTCAAATGAGCAGCCAAATCACATCTACTAACTGAGAGGAAGCCAGCGCACTTGGAATTAGGAGTCCATCACCATTAGTTCCCTGTTTATGATTAGTCGTAACTTGCGCGCACAACTCGCCCCTGTCTAACTGCCGGTACACCATAGTTCCACAACGGAATGTTGCTGGAAGTCATATGAGCAGTCAAATCACATCAACTAACTGAGAGGAAGCCAGCGCACTTGGAATTAGGAGTCCATCACCATTAGTTCCCTGTTTATGATTAGTCGTAACTTGCACGCATGACTCACCCCCGTCTAACTGCCGGTACAACATAGTTCCATAACGGAATGTTGCTGGAAGTCAAATGAGCAGTCAAATCACATCTACTAACTGAGAGGAAGCCAGCGCACTTGGAATTAGGAGTCCATCACCATTAGTTCCCTGTTTATGATTAGTCGTAACTTGCTCACGCGACTCGCCCCCATCTAAATGCCGGTACACCATAGCTCCACAACGGAATGTTGTTGGAAGTCAAATGAGCAGTCAAATCACATCTACTAACTGAGAGGGAGCCAGCGCACTTGGAATTAGGAGTCCATCACCATTAGTTCCCTGTCTATGATTAGTCGTAACTTGAGCGTGCAACTTGCCCCAATCTAACTGCTGGTACACCATAGTTCCACAACGGAATGTTGCTGGAAGTCAAATTAGCAGTCAAATCACATCTACTAACTGAGAGGAAGCCAGCGCACTTGGAATTAGGAGTCCATCATCATTAGTTCCCTGTTTATGATTAGTCATAATTTGCGTGCACAACTCGTCCCCATCTAACTGCCAGTACACCATAGTTCCACAACGGAATGTTGCTGGAAGTCAAATGAGCAGTCAAATCACATCTACTAACTGAGAGGAAGCCAGCGCACATGGAATTAGGAGTCCATCACCATTAGTTCCCTGTTTATGATTAGTCGTAACTTGCTCATGCGACTTGCCCCCATCTAACTGCCGGTACACCATAGCTCCACAACGGAATGTTGTTGGAAGTCAAATGAGCAGTCAAATCACATCTACTAACTGAGAGGGAGCCAGCGCACTTGGAATTAGGAGTCCATCACCATTAGTTCCCTGTCTATGATTAGTCGTAACTTGAGCATGCAACTCGCCCCAATCTAACTGCTGGTACACCATAGTTCCACAACGGAATGTTGCTGGAAGTCAAATTAGCAGTCAAATCACATCTACTAACTGAGAGGAAGCCAGCGCACTTGGAATTAGGAGTCCATCATCATTAGTTCCCTGTTTATGATTAGTCATAACTTGCGTGCACGACTCGTCCCCATCTAACTGCCGGTATACCATAGTTCCACAACGGAATGTTGCTGGAAGTCAAATGAGCAGTCAAATCACATCTACTAACTGAGAGGAAGCCAGCGCACATGGAATTAGGAGTCCATCACCATTAGTTCCCTGTTTATGATTAGTCGTATCTTGAGCGCGCTACTCGCCCCCATCTAACTGCTGGTACACCATAGTTCCACAACGGAATGTTGCTGGAATTCAAATGAGCAGTCAAATCACATCTAGTTCCCTGTTTATGATTAGTCATAACTTGTGCATGCGACATGCCCCCGTCTAACTGCCGGTACACCATAGTTTGACAACGGAATGTTGTTGGAAGTCAACTGAGCAGTCAAATCACATCTACTAACTGAGAGGAAGCCAGCGCACTTGGAATTAGGAGTCCATCACCATTAGTTCCCTGTTTATGATTAGTCGTAACTTGTGCATGCAACTCGCCCCCGTCTAACTGCCGGTACACCATAGCTCCACAACGGAATGTTGTTGGAAGTCAAATGAGCAGTCAAATCACATCTACTATCTGAGAGGAAGCCAGCGCACTTGGAATTAGGAGTCCATCACCATTAGTTCCGTGTTTATGATTAGTCGTAACTTGTGCATGCGACTCGCCCCCGTCTAACTGCCGGTACACCATAGCTCCACAACGGAATGTTGTTGGAAGTCAAATGAGCAGTCAAATCACATCTACTAACTGAGAGGAAGCCAGCGCACTTGGAATTAGGAGTCCATCACCATTAGTTTCCTGTTTATGATTAGTCGTAACTTGCGCGTGCAACTCACCTCTGTCTAACAGCCGGTACACCATAGTTCCACAACGGAATGTTGCTGGAAGTCAAATGAGCAGTCACATCACATCTACTAACTGAGAAGAAGCAAGCGCACTTGGAATTAGGAGTCCATCACTATTAGTTCCCTGTTTATGATTAGTCGTAACTTGTGCATGGGACTCGCCCCTGTCTAACTGCCGGTACACCATAGTTCCACAACGGAATGTTGCTGGAAGTCAAATGAGCAGTCAAATCACATCTACTAACTGAGAGGAAGCCAGCGCACTTGGAATTAGGGGTCCATCACCATTAGTTCCCTGTTTATGATTAGTCGTACATTGCATGCGCGACTCGCCCCCATCTAACTGCCGGTACACCATAGCTCCACAACGGAATGTTGTTGGAAGTCAAATGAGCAGCCAAATCACATCTACTAACTGAGAGGACGCCAGCGCACCTGGAATTAGGAGTCCATCACCATTAGTTCCCTGTTTATGATTAGTCGTAACTTGCGCGTGCAACTCACCCCTGTCTAACTGCCGGTACACCATAGTTCCACAACGGAATGTTGCTGGAAGTCATATGAGCAGTCAAATCACATCAACTAGATGGGAAGACCACCGAAGTGAAAATGTAGCCCACATCCAGGGCAGCAAGCGATCTTCCAGCGACTTGGGAAGAGGTGTAGCGGTGGGTGGACCTCGAAGTCCACAATGCCGGTGCACCAGACAGTGCTAAACTGTGCGTTCACTTGCACTGACGGCAGATGCTGATCTCGCTGCTGCCCCTCCACATGGATGAGGCAATGATTAGCTCAAAGGCTAAAATAAAGAACGGAGGGAGAGAAGGTACCAGGAGACGGCCAAGGAAAAAGAACTCCTGCTGCATGTTGACTAGGACCTGTTGGGCGAGGAAGAGGAAAGGAGACTGGGAGCTTGAGAAACGCTGCATTTTTTTATCCTCCTTCCTTTTTCTCCACTTCCATGTCAAAAGCAGTTTTACTGGGCTAGTTCATAAGCCCATTCCTTCTTTGCACTGGGCTAGTTCATTATGCAATGGTTAAATGCCAATGGTCCATTCTACATCTCTACAATTCCAAACAATGCCACTGTTTGATCACATAGTTGGAACGCTGAGAACAAAAATCTATGATCTCAGTGGAAAGAGCCCATCTTGTCACAGCTCTTGGCGGCTCTAATGAAGCGGGGAACCGTCCTCACCTTCGCCAGCCCCAGCAGTTCAGCCCATACCAAGCACCCTGCAAACCAGGAAAGCTCCCCGCCACCACACTTGCTTGACCATTTTCCATAACAACACATGTCATATGGCTGCTAAGGCAGAGAAAACTGATCAAATTGGTGTAGGAAATTGGTAGCTTCACCCTACCCCTACTCTTTCAGTACTCCATGAAAGTGGCAGCTATTCGGCTGCCAGGCAAAATCTGCGCAAAGTGGACTTTCACAACTAAATTCGCTCGTGCGGGGTTGAATTGCAAAAATGAAAAGAGAACTTGATTGGCGATCGGAATTGCCTGCAGCTGGTGGTTGCACATCATCCAAATTGGCAGTGGAACAATCCCGTCAGTCTGCAAACATCAGCGCGATGATACACCCACTGATAGCGTGTAGTGAAACCGCTATTTGGCCAAATTATTAGACTATTATTTGGCGTTCCTGGCTGGGTCAGAATTAGTAGGAGAGAAAGAAAGAAACCGTGAAGTTTGTCAGTACGGACGAAGTTGCAGTTGACGAAGCTGTAGAAAGGTGCCTCAGAAAGGCTTTTGAGTGCCTTTTTCCTGACCAATCCCCATTCCTTGCCCGTTTTCTCGAAAATTCCGAGCCTGCCATTCTGCAGAGGATTTGGGTTTTTGGGAAACTAAATATGGGAACTGGTGGAAAATTATTCTGAAACGGCTAGCTGACCCTAAGAGCTCACTCTGAAAAGGCAGACCCTTTGCTAGCCAAGCTAAAGGTGCGCAGTTTTGCAAATAGAACCGCTTGCTAGAAAGCACATCTCAATAGACTCCCTTAGTCTATTCTATCATTGTGAGGCTTAGAGGCCAGGACCAATCATAGAGGAAAGAACCATCGGTGCTGATGGGAGTAGGCAAAGACTGTTGGCGAAACCACAGCAGAGTGTCGCAATAAGGCAGCAGACCTGCAACGAAACAACAACGTCTTTCAAAAAATAGAAGTTTGAGCTGGCCATTTACAGTTGATTCTGGGGTTGGGCAATTGAATTCGAGAACTGTCAGAGAATTAACCTGATGCTGACAGCAGATGCTAACAGCTCGCTTCGAAAAAGCAGATCGTTTGCTGGCCAGGGGAAAAACTGCACAAACCTGCAGCGTAACAGCAACATTATGAGAATTGGCAAGAAGAGTGCTGGTTTGACCAGCCAGGTCCAGCCTTAAAACAAACATCAATTATGAAAAGTCAACATCCTATTTTGAGTCATGTCATCATAGCTCCTCAGCATCAAACGGGGGAAGGAACTCAATGATGGGGAAATGTTGGTCACTACTCCAAAGTAGCGGAACAGCCATCAACTCTAGATCCCGGCTTTAGCCCCGATGACTGGCCAAACAGCTGCAGTCATCAAGATACTCTCTAAAAAGATTCTGCTAAGCAGATCCCAAAACGAAGTTTTCCAGCTCTTGTTGGAAGCAGATTTCGAATCTTTGACGGAGGCTTTGACGGATTCCCATACTGCACATTTAGTTCTACACTGCGGCCGACTTTCGCTGGCTATACGATACACTCCGGCCCCTGGAAGCTCAGGAAGGCGCGCCTCCAAAACCAGGGCTGACATTCGGGGAGACTTTACTGAAAGAGGGACACGCCGCATTTGCCGCCTCCCCTGTTCTCTATCAATGGGGACCAGTCACCATTCTGCCCAATCCTTTCCATGAAAGGAGAGTTAATGGTGCATTCTGAGAGAGTTTCAGCTTCAGCTCGCTCCCATGGGTCAGTATGTACACCTACAGAATAAATGGTGGGGAACTGAAACTGTCTATGCCCGTGCCTTGGGAGGCTGCAATAGGCAGTGCCTCTTCGACTCAGAGACTCTTGATGGTGAGGAGAGCAAAATCTGCACACCTGGGCCAGGTCTGTCCGCGAATGACGCCCGCCTAGCCGGCGTCCGCATCCCCTGCAGCACCTTGCTCTTCCTTGCTTCCGGCAGGTTCCACAGAACTGCTCTCCCTTGGACTCCTGTCAAAGCAGTCACCATGTCCTTTCTCTATTTCCCTAAAAAAGAGCCCCAAAGAAAGCCACTGACCGCAGCATTGGATGCAGAGGTAGCCATTGAGGAAGTGGTACTGGCAGCGGCAGTCGTTGTCGAAGCAACTCCAGCGAGATGTAGCAGGCCTTCAGCGGCCGCAGTGGTGGAGGATGATGGAGAAGGGTACGGAGAAGGAGAGGGGGCAGGTGCCGCGTGCTCCCCAGAGCCTTCCTGACAGGGGCCCTAAGACTCATCCCATCCTCTTTTCCCCAGGGACTGTTAGTGACACTCAACCTTGGTGTTGATCAGAGCGCCGCTCAAGATGCCATTGTCTACCTCGAAGCTGATGGAGCCCGGCGAGGTTGGAGCAGTTGGCGACAGTTCAGCTCCCTCACCTTCGTCATCGACTGGCCCCTGCGTCAACCTCCCCATCACTACCAGATTGTGCCCGGGAACCCTCCTTGGCTTACCGGTTCAAAGTGGGGGAGGCAAAGCAGACGCTGCTGACCATTTTCAGGACCCCCCGGCTCTCCTTCACCTCCTAGCACGCCGTTGCCACCCGCACCATGGGAGCCTGTGCATTTGCAATCCCCATTCCCAATACCCCAAAGAGAACTAGATGGG
>JASANA010000993.1:0-13479 GCA_030248095.1 Ptycholaimellus sp. GST1_10
CATGGGTGGAACAGCACACTGAAATCGCGCTACGTGAGAGCAGTGTTCTGATGCATGTTTGGTGTTGCTACAGATCAGGCCATGGGAGCTGCGCAGTGCAACTGCCCATGATTGAAGGGCGCTGTGGCACTGTTCAGATGGGCCCATCCTCACTGCACTGGGACAAGCATGGGTGGAGCAGTACACTGAAATCGCGCTACATGAGAGCGGTGTTCTGATGCATGTTTGGTGTTGCTACAGATCAGGCCATGGGAGCTGCGCAGTGCAACTGCCCATGATTGAAGGGCGCTGTGGCACTGTTCAGATGGGCCCATCCTCACTGCACTGGGACAAGCATGGGTGGAGCAGTACACTGAAATCGCGCTACGTGAGAGCGGTGTTCTGATGCATGTTTGGTGTTGCTACAGATCAGGCCATGGGAGCTGCGCAGTGCAACTGCCCATGATTGAAGGGTGCTGTGGCACTGTTCAGATGGGCCCATCCTCACTGCACTGGGACAAGCATGGGTGGAGCAGTACACTGAAATCGCGCTACGTGAGATAAGTGTTCTGATGCATGTTTGGTGGTGCTACAGATCAGGCCATGGGAGATGTGCAGTGCAACTGCCCATGATTGAATGGCGCTGTGGCACTGTTCAGATGGGTCCATCCTCACTGCACTGGGACAAGCATGGGTGGAGCAGTACACTGAAATCGCGCTACGTGAGAGCAGTGTTCTGATGCATGTTTGGTGTTGCTACAGATCAGGCCATGGGAGCTGCGCAGTGCAACTGCCCATGATTGAAGGGCGCTGTGGCACTGTTCAGATGGGCCCATCCTCACTGCACTGGGACAAGCATGGGTGGAGCAGTACACTGAAATCGCGCTACGTGAGAGCAGTGTTCTGATGCATGTTTGGTGTTGCTACAGATCAGGCCATGGGAGCTGCGCAGTGCAACTGCCCATGATTGAAGGGCGCTGTGGCACTGTTCAGATGGGCCCATCCTCGCTGCACTGGGACAAGCATGGGTGGAGCAGCACACTGAAATTATGCTACGAGAGAGGAGTGTTCTGATGCATGTTTGGTGTTGCTACAGATCAGGCCATGGGAGCTGCGCAGTGCAACTGGCCATGATTGAAGGGCGCTGTGGCACTGTTCAGATGGGCCCATCCTCACTGCACTGGGACAATCATGGGTGGAGCGGTACACTGAAATTGCACTACGTGAGAGCGGTGTTCTGATGCATGTTTGGTGTTGCTACAGATCAGGCCATGGGAGCTGCGCAGTGCAACTGCCCATGATTGAAGGGCGCTGTGGCACTGTTCAGATGGGCCCATCCTCACTGCACTGGGACAAGCATGGGTGGAGCAGTACACTGAAATCGCGCTACGTGAGAGCAGTGTTCTGATGCATGTTTGGTGTTGCTACAGATCAGGCCATGGGAGCTGCGCAGTGCAACTGCCCATGATTGAAGGGCGCTGTGGCACTGTTCAGATGGGCCCATCCTCACTGCACTGGGACAAACATGGGTGGAGCAGTACACTGAAATCGCGCTACGTGAGAGCTGTGTTCTGATGCATGTTTGGTGTTGCTACAGATCAGGCCATGGGAGCTGCGCAGTGCAACTGCCCATGATTGAAGGGCGCTGTGGCACTGTTCAGATGGGCCCATCCTCACTGCACTGGGACAAACATGGATGGAGCAGTACACTGAAATCGCGCTACGTGAGAGCAGTGTTCTGATGCATGTTTGGTGGTGCTACAGATCAGGCCATGGGAGCTGCGCAGTGCAACTGCCCATGATTGAAGGGCGCTGTGGCACTGTTCAGATGGGCCCATCCTCACTGCACTGGGACAAGCATGGGTGGAGCAGTACACTGAAATCGCGCTACGTGAGAGTGGTGTTCTGATGCATGTTTGGTGTTGCTACAGATCAGGCCATGGGAGCTGCGCAGTGCAACTGCCCATGATTGAAGGGCGCTGTGGCACTGTTCAGATGGGCCCATCCTCACTGCACTGGGACAAACATGGGTGGAGCAGTACACTGAAATCGCGCTACGTGAGAGCGGTGTTCTGATGCATGTTTGGTGTTGCTACAGATCAGGCCATGGGAGCTGCGCAGTGCAACTGTCCATGATTGAAGGGCGCTGTGGCACTGTTCAGATGGGCCCATCCTCACTGCACTTGGACAGCATGGGTGGAGCAGTACACTGAAATCGCGCTACGTGAGAGCGGTGTTCTGATGCATGTTTGGTGTTGCTACAGATCAGGCCATGGGAGCTGCGCAGTGCAACTGCCCATGATTGAAGGGCGATGTGGCACTGTTCAGATGGGCCCATCCTCACTGCACTGGGACAAAAATGGGTGGAGCAGTACACTGAAATCGCGCTACGTGAGAGCGGTGTTCTGATGCATGTTTGGTGTTGCTACAGATCAGGCCATGGGAGCTGCGCAGTGCAACTGCCCATGATTGAAGGGCGCTGTGGCACTGTTCAGATGGGCCCATCCTCACTGCACTGGGACAAACATGGGTGGAGCAGTACACTGAAATCGCGCTACGTGAGAGCGGTGTTCTGATGCATGTTTGGTGGTGCTACAGATCAGGCCATGGGAGCTGCGCAGTGCAACTGCCCATGATTGAAGGGCGCTGTGGCACTGTTCAGATGGGCCCATCCTCACTGCACTGGGACAAGCATGGGTGGAGCAGTACACTGAAATCGCGCTACGTGAGAGCGGTGTTCTGATGCATGTTTGGTGTTGCTACAGATCAGGCCATGGGAGCTGCGCAGTGCAACTGCCCATGATTGAAGGGCGCTGTGGCACTGTTCAGATGGGCCCATCCTCACTGCACTGGGACAAAAATGGATGGAGCAGTACACTGAAATCGCGCTACGTGAGAGCAGTGTTCTGATGCATGTTTGGTGGTGCTACAGATCAGGCCATGGGAGCTGCGCAGTGCAACTGTCCATGATTGAAGGGCGATGTGGCACTGTTCAGATGGGCCCATCCTCACTGCACTGGGACAAGCATGGGTGGTGCAGTAAACTGAAATCGCGCTACGTGAGAGTGGTGTTCTGATGCATGTTTGGTGATGCTATAGATCAGAACATGGGAGCTGCGCAGTGCAACTGCCCATGATTGAATGGTGCTGTGGCACTTTTCAGATGGGCCCATCCTTACTGCACTGGGACAAACATGGATGGAGCAGTACACTGAAATCGCGCTACGTGAGAGTGGTGTTCTGATGCATGTTTGGTGGTGCTACAGATCAGGCCATGGGAGCTGCGCAGTGCAACTGCCCATGATTGAAGGGCGCTGTGGCATTGTTCAGATGAGCCCATCCTCACTGCACTGGGACAAGCATGGGTGGAGCAGTACACTGAAATCGCGCTACGTGAGAGCGGTGTTCTGATGCATGTTTGGTGTTGCTACAGATCAGGCCATGGGAGCTGCGCAGTGCAACTGCCCATGATTGAAGGGCGCTGTGGCACTGTTCAGATGGGCCCATCCTCACTGCACTGGGACAAGCATGGGTGGAGCAGTACACTGAAATCACGCTACGTGAGAGCGGTGTTCTGATGCATGTTTGGTGTTGCTACAGATCAGGCCATGGGAGCTGCGCAGTGCAACTGCCCATGATTGAAGGGCGCTGTGGCACTGTTCAGATGGGCCCATCCTCACTGCACTGGGACAAGCATGGGTGGAGCAGTACACTGAAATCGCGCTACGTGAGAGCGGTGTTCTGATGCATGTTTGGTGTTGCTACAGATCAGGCCATGGGAGCTGCGCAGTGCAACTGCCCATGATTGAAGGGCGCTGTGGCATTGTTCAGATGGGCCCATCCTCACTGCACTGGGACAAGCATGGGTGGAGCAGTACACTGAAATCGCGCTACGTGAGAGCGGTGTTCTGATGCATGTTTGGTGTTGCTACAGATCAGGCCATGGGAGCTGCGCAGTGCAACTGCCCATGATTGAAGGGCGCTGTGGCATTGTTCAGATGGGCCCATCCTCACTGCACTGGGACAAGCATGGGTGGAGCAGTACACTGAAATCGCGCTACGTGAGAGCGGTGTTCTGATGCATGTTTGGTGTTGCTACAGATCAGGCCATGGGAGCTGCGCAGTGCAACTGCCCATGATTGAAGGGCGCTGTGGCACTGTTCAGATGGGCCCATCCTCACTGCACTGGGACAAGCATGGGTGGAGCAGTACACTGAAATCGCGCTACGTGAGAGCAGTGTTCTGATGCATGTTTGGTGTTGCTACAGATCAGGCCATGGGAGCTGCGCAGTGCAACTGCCCATGATTGAAGGGCGCTGTGGCACTGTTCAGATTGGCCCATCCACAATGCACTGGGACAAAAATGAATGGAGCAGTACACTGAAATCGCGCTACGTGAGAGCGGTGTTCTGATGCATGTTTGGTGGTGCTACAGATCAGACCATGGGATCTGCGCAGTGCAACTGCCCATGATTGAAGGGCGCTGTGGCACTGTTCAGATGGGCCCATCCTCACTGCACTGGGACAAACATGGATGGAGCAGTACACTGAAATCGCGCTACGTGAGAGTGGAGTTCTGATGCATGTTTGGTGGTGCTACAGATCAGGCCATGGGAGCTGCGCAGTGCAACTGCCCATGATTGAAGGGCGCTGTGGCACTGTTCAGATGGGCCCATCCTCACTGCACTGGGACAAACATGGGTGGAGCAGTACACTGAAATCGCGCTACATGAGAGCAGTGTTCTGTTGATAGCACAGACTCTGCAATGATGCTATCAACTACGACACCTGGCATTCGCGAAGGTGGACACGATAAGGGCTCTGAATCTGAGGGAGTTGACACCGAATCTGACCTCCATCGAACTCCCTTGGGTGCTCATGCCAGACTCAGAGCCCTCCCTCTGGGACATGCTCCCACCCGAGCTTGAAGTACTCTGAATTCTATGCTTGACCAGCCTTATACCAGCCTCCGGACACTGCCCACTCAAGAAGCTGCGACTCCTGGAGCTGGGCAACCTACACGAAAGACTGCCCACTCTAGCACCATCCCTGACGACAGTTCGACTGTTCCAATGCCTCACCGAACTTCCCTCCACAGTGTCCAAGTTGCGCCTACACAGCAGTTTCTGAATGGAATTCACGAAGATGACTAGGATCCTCCGGAGCCTATCCAACTTGAAGTCCTTGGGACTCTATGACAGTGACTGGGAGAAGATGACGAGCGACGAGTATCTCACTCTGCTCCCACAGCTCACCTGTGTCACCCACCTCAAGACAGATCATCACACTTTCTGGGCACTCTGTATTCCAGAAGGCTCTCCCCTGGACAACGGATTTCCCCTGGCCAAGGGAGGCCTTTTACCACCGAACCTCAAAGCTCTGCGGCTCTGTCACACTGGCCCCTTTGACCACGGGCTCTCATGGGATGCAGACATGAGCTCCCCACGTCAAGACATAGGAGGAGCCAGACTGGTGAGGATCGTGAGATCAATGGCGGCGGTAGAGTTCCCCTTCACTCTGGAAATGAACTGACGAAACCCTCTCAACCGGATGATGCACACCTTCTGACAAGTGCATCACAAACAGCCGGAGGACCTGATTGTTAAACAATTCATCCTGCCCAAGAACTACTACTGCTACGTCTTCTCTCGAAGACAAGGAGAGGAGAAACGACAGGTCAAGCTACCCCGGGAACACGAGTAGGATTATCAGCCCAAGGATTAGAACAGACACCCTCGTCCCCTCCTGTTTCCGCCCGGACTCTCCCCCTTTTCGTGTCCTACTTATGTGACTCCCTCCCTCCTCCCTCCTCCTTCCTTCCTACTCCCTCCTTCTGGACAGTCCACTCTGATTCTGCAAGCACGTCGGGGAAAACACCAAATCCTTAGAAAGCACTAATTGACAAGCAACGCGGAAGCACATTGAAAGAACATTCGACAGTCTCACGACACTGTAACCAGGAAGGCTTGCATAAGAGTTGCGCAGTGGTGCTGCACATGGCCGAGGTCACCATTCTCCACTAAGTCCCCAGCTCTCGCGCCCGAGACTAAGGGATCAAATTTCATCCCCGATTGGCACTCCTTACTGAAGAACTCTCGCTTCGCGGCGCACCAGAGTGGCCTAAAGAAATTCCCTGATTTGAGATCTCAGCATTCGAAGTCTAGGGCACCACTTTGGCAGCTTAATCTTAATAAATGACTCTAGTTTCATGGTATTAATTAGACCATATGACCCTCAGGATGGAACGACGAACAAATCATAAAGCAATAGTTTTTGCGCGGCCGAAGGCTGCCTGCCGCGGAGTGCAGGGCAGTCAGAGCTCCGGAGGCTGGAGGGCATGGGTGCAGAGGCCCCGGAGCGTTGCCTGGTATGCGGAGGAATATATATGCCTCTGGGGGCGGGCCTTCGCGGTTTTTCAACGAAATTGGCTGATTTTTTGCATGAAGGTCCGCCTGGGTGGTGTCTCTAGGCCATTTTTGGTGCTTGGCGTAATTTTTTGAATTTCGCCCAAAACTCAACTTTTTGATGTTTCAAAGTACCAAAACTCATAAATCGCTGGGTTTTCAATGAAATCAGTTTAATTTTGGCAAATTTTTTAAATTTTTTCAATGGCTAAAGCCAAAAATCTTGATGTTTCAAAAATTTGAACATCCATAAATCGATGGTTTTTCAATGAAATCAGTTTAATTTTGGCATTTACGTTTCTCATGGTGATATCTTGAAGTTGAGAAAAGGATTTTTTGAACAAGTATATGGCGCAAAGCGCAATAGGTGACCGCGGAACACACCCCCCTTCCACCTTACAATATGAATGCATGGAATTTCGTCACTCAAAAGGGCAAGTCTGTGGCTTCTCAACCATTTTCAAAAGTAAGCACAGATTTAGAATCGGTATATATGACTTGTGAATCAAACAAGTATATGGCGCAGAGCGCAATAGGTGACCGCGGAGCTCCCCCCCTCCTCCACAACTTATTACCTTTAAGCAAAAAAAAGTTTGTCCAAATCCGTTGAGAATTCGCCATTTCTCAACATACCCCATTTTTCAAAATCTCTACCCAAAAAAGTAATGTTTCAAATGCTCCGGGATCAGTTCCACCCCTCCAGATCTTCCTTAAATTTTATTACCTTTCAGGGAAAAAAAAGTTTGTCCAAATTCGTTGAGAATTCACCAATTCTCAGCATATCCC
This sequence comes from Ptycholaimellus sp. GST1_10, assembly GCA_030248095.1. Taxonomy (NCBI): domain Eukaryota; kingdom Metazoa; phylum Nematoda; class Chromadorea; order Chromadorida; family Chromadoridae; genus Ptycholaimellus; species Ptycholaimellus sp. GST1_10. The sequence goes on from JASANA010000993.1 coordinate 7,170, forward strand.
ATTTTTCAACCTTTCTACCCAAAAAATTTATGTTTCAAATGGTCCAGGACCGATTCCACCCCTCCAGATCTTCCTTAAATTTTATTACCTTTCAGGGAAAACAAGTTTGTTCAATTCCGTTGAGAATTCGCCATTTCTCAGCATACCCCATTTGTCAACCTTTCTCCCCAAAAAAGTAATGTTTCGAATGGTCCGGGATCGGTTCCACCCCTCCAGATCTTCCTTAAATTTTATTACCTTTCAGGGAAAACAAGTTTGTCCAATTCCGTTGAGAATTCGCCATTTCTCAGCATACCCCATTTGTCAACCTTTCTCACCAAAAAAGTAATGTTTCAAATTGTAAATTCCCCTCTTTCCCTCCCCCGGGACGTTCCCCCCCCCCCAGACCTTCCTTTATATTTTATTCCCTTCAGGGAAAAAAGTCCAACCCCTTAAAATCCCTTTTCTCGGCTCCCCTTTCCCTAGGGGGGCCGCTTCCTACCGGCAATATCTTCCTAAAACATTATTACCTTTCAGGAAAAAAAAGTTTGTCCAGATCCGTTGAGAATTAGCCCGGGTACAGCATTTCCAGGACATATACATATATGTTTATATATGAGGACAAAAGTTTAGTAACCTCTATAAACCGCGGAGCGGCCCTTCGGGCCGCTCCGCGGTCAAAAACCAAAGTGTTCTGTGCAATTATCAGCCGTTCAGCTGATACTTATTATTGATGCTATTGTGTGCCCATGAAAGTTTGTCCTTCAAGAGGGCAAGTCTGTGGTTTCTCAACCATTTTCAAAAGAAAGCACAGCTTTAGAATCGCTATATATGACTTGTGAATCAAAAAACCAAAGTCTTCTGTGCAATTCTCAGCCGTTCAGCTGCTACTGTTTATTGATGCTATTGGTGCGCATGAAAGTTTGTCACTCAAGAGGGCAAGTCTGTGGTTTCTCAACCATTTTCAAAAGTAAACACAGATTTAGAATCGGTGTATATGACTTGTGAATCAAAAAACCAAAGTCTTCTGTGCAATTCTCAAGAATAGAGGTGCTACAGCGCAAACACGCTTTATAGCAGTTTTCAAGCATTTCTACCCAAAAAAGTAGTTTCAAATGCTCAAATTCCGGGTCTACCCCTCCACATCTTCCTAAAATATTATTAGCTTTCAGGAAAAAAGGTTGTCCAAATCCGTTGAGAATTCGCCCGTGCACAGCATTGATAGATACACACATATATATATATATATATATATACCAGGACAAAAGTTTAGTAACCTGTAGCGGGGCGGCCCCGGCGCCAAAAATATATTATGTCTTGATTTATAGTCAAAAAACTAAAATCTTGATGTTTCAAAAATTCGAACATCAATAAATCCCTGGTTTTTCAATAAAATCAGCACAATTTTGCAGGACAGAGGCAAACAAAGGCCGCGCATCTTGGCGATAGCCGAGAATATCTTGTTCAATGAAATAAGCTGAATTTTGGAGGGTAAGTCTGCTGACGTTGAAGCTGAAAAAGGAATTGACTGACTGTCCCCTGACTGACACCAGCCTGTGATCTGGAGAAGACTGCCCCCCTCTGAACCGAGATTCACCCTGCCCTCACCATCTAGGCCAACATTTCCTTCCAAGCGCCACATCGACAAGCTGATCTGCAGAGTCTGCAGAGTTCCAGATTGGCGGAGGGAGCAAGCTGCATTTCGCTGACCTATGCAGATGAAGACGTGCTGTTGCCTCGTACAGCACTCCTGACAGAAATGAAGTTTTTGACGGACTCATTGGCCCACAGTCTGGTTCCACAGAGGATGGAACATGTGCCAGAGACTCGATGCTCCAGTCTCTCCAGCATCTTTGAAGCAGTGATGTTGGAGGTTATCTTAACCACAGTTCTTCACTCTGCTTTTCACTCTGGTGTGGTGACATAGCCCATTTGTAATGGATGCTATCTTAGAAAGAACTTTGTTGCCTGCATCGCCTGGAGTTGAAGCGGTATCTGGAGGAATTGTCAGCGAAATGTTGCATCTTGAAGCCGAAATGTCATTCGACCACCACTGTCCCCTCCTCCGTCATCATCGACTGAACCAGAAAGTTCTGTTCATACACTTTGTACATACATCGCCCCTTTGACCCCCAGTTTTATAGGGACACATTCGCGTGGCATGCATTAACTCTATCATTGATGCACAATTAAAACTAGATTTTAGACTAAGAAATTTGCCATGGCTTTATTTTGCTGGAAGCTCTTGGCAATAATCCTTGGTCTGTATCTTGATGAATGGATCATGTCACTGGGAGAGGAAATTGGAAATGCTTGGATCAAGCATCGCAGCTCTGCTAATGCAATTGCACTACAAGCAGCTGTTGACCAGGAACTTTTGGTTCCATTTCGGACATGGTGGCATCGGCCAAGGAGCATAAGGAGGTTACTCAAAAATATATTATTCCATATGCACTATTTCTCAAACATTTCACAACATCCATTTTTTTTAGAAAATGCCGTCTTCCTAATCCTATAATCCTAGCCGGACCTAACTCTGATTGACAGGAAGTTATCTCAATTTGCATTAGTTCGAATTTTAGTTAACCTGTAAAGAAATTTCGAGACATTTGACTCACCTTTTCTACCAGACACAACTTCTGTGTCCTAGTCAGATATGCACTTTGGATACAGTCAACAACTCGACAATAGCAAGTCTGAAATTCCGAGATCGGCATGGGCAGATAGTCATTTATGAGGTTAGCATTATTTTCTCCTACAATGCTTTTAGTGTAAAAAAATTTCAGGCCTCTGGCCACAGCTATACTGGTGGATTCCGCAAGGGTAGTTACATCACACACATAGGAGAAGAAAAAGCACATGCATCCAGTGCTGAGGATGTGAATAAGTACCTTCAAAATTGTGTACAACAGCAATGCCCGGCTATTCTGGTCACTATGCAGCCATCAAGATCGCGCAGGAGTCCATCGCTGTCTCAGAGCAATGTGACCATTTCTCATCCTGCTTTACAATATGATTTTTTTGTTTTTAGGACCGTGCATCTATACTCGTCAAAGCCAAAAGGCGCAAACTCTCACTGGAAATGAAAGGCAGTCCATTCAAGGAAATGGAAGCAGCAAGGAAACGTGGAACTCGCAATCTAACAACTACTCCTCAACGGAAGGCAGATGCAGAACGGAAACAGGCTGAACGAGCACTAATAACTACTCCTCAAAGGCAGGCAGATGCAGCACGGAAACAGGCTGAACGAGCTCTAATAACTACTCCTCAAAGGCAGGCAGATGCATCACGGAAACAGGCTGAACGAACACTAAATAAGCTATCTTGGAAAGGAAAGCATATGCAGCACGGAAACAGGCTGAACGAGCTCTAATAACTACTCCTCAAAGGCAGGCAGATGCAGCACGGAAACAGGCTGAACGAACACTAATAACTACTCCTCAAAGGCAGGCAGATGCAGCACGGAAACAGGCTGAACGAGCACTAATAACTACTCCTCAAAGGCAGGCAGATGCAGCACGGAAACAGGCTGAACGAACACTAATAACTACTCCTCAAAGGCAGGCAGATGCAGCACGGAAACAGGCTGAACGAGCACTAATAACTACTCCCCAGAGAAGGGCAGACAGTTTACGCAGAGTCCAAGCACATGGAAAAACTGGATGGAAGGGAAAGCTATCCAGAAGCAGAATGATGTCAACAGTGCGTAAACTTTGGGACTCACCTAAGCGTCGCATGGATGCAGCACGCAAAGCTCTCGCTAGACTAGTAATGGGTAGTCCTGAAAAACAAGCTGAAACGGAGGCATGCAATGCTCGACACATAGCTCAACGCCAATTCTACTACAACCGACGGGCTAGACTGATAGCCAGAGCAAGTGCTAAATTGAGAGTCCAGCAAGCTCCGAGTGCTAAGTTATTCGAGACTTTTGAATTTTATGTTTTTATATTTATTTCAATGGTTCATTACTTTCAACAGGATGTGCTGGGTTACAACAAAGCGGTACCGTAGTGGACTCCTGACCTACAAGCGCCAGATGATGATGGACAAGTGGATCTCTGAAAAATCACAACAGCTTGATGTACTATTTGCATTGTGTAACATTGCTTCTTTCATACCTCTACTGTTTCAGAGAGAACAGAGAGAAGTGCAAGGGACCATGGCTAAAGCATCATCTGCTGAAGTTGCACCATCCACAGCTTTCATAGACCCTCCTCGGTTCCAGAAGAAAACAGCCGCTCAGAAGCACAAAGCTGCTCAGGACACACGATCTTAGAAGCAGTTGGCAAAATGTTTACAAGCTGGCCTGCGCAAATATTCTCCATTGCCAACAACGCAACTACCTAAAAAATTAAAAGCTCTTCAAATTGCAATTCACCTTGATGTGCAGGTTTCTCCTTTCTTCTACTGCTGCTTATGAATCCTTTACTTAGTTTATTTCAGGCAGCACAAAACAAAGTTAAGTCCATTAAAAAGCAGGTCGTTAATCGGATAAATACTCATGTTCGACGCATTCTCTTCTTTTGTGCTGAAGAGAAAGAGAAACTTGGGCAACCATTTCCACTGGATGACCGACTTCAGAACATTTTCACTCAAGGCTTACAGTACCATCACAAAAAGCAGGAGGTCCTTTGGGTAACTAAACGGCCAGATGAAGACTACTGTACATTTGCCATTCTTTGGCAGCAAATTGGTATATTTCCCTCCATCATCATATTTCACATCATGCTTATACGCTGTGATACACTTATTTGCAGAAGATGCCAAAGCCGAGAATGCTAAAGGAGGGGACAAAAATGACCCAGGCACTACATCAAATGCTGCGGAAAAAAGTGCTGATCAAAGACAGGCACAAAACAGTTCAATACTTATTTTCCATTTACCAACACCTTTGACTAATCATCTATTTCAAGGCACAGATGGTGGGAAAACTGATGGAGCTAAAAAAAATAATAAAGAACAGGAGGAGAAATTATATCGCTTTTGTGATGATCAGTGTTTCATTCCAGCTAAATGGGCAACAACGCTTGAATTTTGTCTACGTCGCCTATGCTCTTCTACGTTCAAGACACGGCTGATGCTCGAACCGTTCATCAACTGTCTATATGAACTTGAGCACTGCGTCAATTGTGAAAGCCGTGGTATTGATGATACTTGTGACGTTTCCCAAGCCGGTTTCGTCGACCTATGTCGATGAGGCGGGCGGAAGGGGGTGCCGGGATCAGTTGCTGTATATTGTGCTCCGATGCCAAAACCTGTCCCGCTCTCCTTCCTCTTCCGGTGACGTTGAAAAGAGAATCTCGCTATGTTACTGCTGCATATCGCCACAGCGTTTGGTAGATCAGAGAGCTAGTTAGCTTATCTGTACCTTCGACCGACCACCTCTACAATGCTACTACAATGCCCAGCACCACTTCCGCCAACTTCCGCTTCCGCAACAACTTCCAGCTTTTGACCTCGCCGCCTTCTACCAACAGCGATCGAGCCAAAAGCCCCAGTCACTGACCTACAGAGCCAGGACAGCGAATCGAGCCCAGCCTGCATTGCCGGACTTTGCTTCGCTGCCAGACAGGACACCCTGCAGCTCCAGAACTTCACTCAGCCAGAGCCGGCCTCGTGAACTTCTAGACGGCAGCAACTGCGACTACGCTGCATGGAATTGAAATTGACTTTCGAGTCTCTTTTCAATGTCCGTTCTTCGACAGCAACATCGCAGCGCCGAGTTTCCAGCCATCACACCACCTTTGGGCGGTAAACAGGAAACTCTGACGTCACACGGCACACTTGCTACCATAATCTGCTGCAACAAAGGGTCTTGAAGCGAACTGAAAAGTTCTCTTCAAAGAGCAACTCCGTTCAATGATTTCATTTTATCCTTGCGGATTTTATGAAATCATTCTACACCGACGATCGAGACAAAATTCGACTTTGCTACCAGGCATTGAAAATTAACTGAAAAGTTTCTTTTCATGCTGACGTCATCAGCATCGTCTACGGAAATTCATCATCCTGAAATGGATTTTGAATATTCTCTTCAGCTGACAGCTACCAGCTTCGATCCGCTTCGCCGTCGTCGGCTTGTCGGCTTGGACGCAACTCCACTGCTTGCGCATTGAAAACTAACTGCAAAGTTGTTTTCATGCCGTCTACACAAGCATCGTCGATGACACTTTCATTATCCTTGGACGGATCTTGAAATTGCCTGCAGCCACCAGCAAACCGCTTGCCTTCACTGCCAGAGTTCAAAAATTGGCCCAGGCCCAGCCTAGTGGACTGCCTCCACTGCTGCTTCTACGGCATCCCAGTCATCTGCGACCTCAGCCTGTTCACC
>JASANA010000994.1:0-18003 GCA_030248095.1 Ptycholaimellus sp. GST1_10
ATGAGCCTGTAGGTATGGGCTTGTGCATATTTCGAATATCGCTCTATTCATCAGCTTTCGAATTCAGGCAAGAATGATGGCTCGGTGGATGGGAAGCGGTATTTTGAGTGCCCGCCCAAATACGGCGGCCTGGTGAAATCGATGGATGTGGAGCAAGGCGACTTCCCCGAGCTCGACCTTGAGGAGGATATGGACGAGTTTTAAGGCTGTCTGCTTGTTTTGCTCTTTGTGCATTCCTTCAGCTTTCAGCTAGCCACACTCTGCTCTGTCCAGTACACATCCATCGCCACAATAAACACGCTCTACGCACACACACCCAGCTACAGCGTCAAAAACAACAACAGAAATGCTCTCGTGCGAACAAACAAAAACTTGGCCTGAGCGAAGTTTGGCATAGAGACAGGAAGAAATAGGGACAGAAGGAAGAATGAAGATGTCAGACAGCTGGAAGGACAGGATGGGAGAGACTGAGCTGGTTGCGAAGGGCCATTGGGAGCTGGCCGGCATTGGACAGGCCGCCAAAGGCCAGCGTGAGCCAGCCCAGACTCCACAGCAGGCACACCAGACCCATCAACCGCCTTCCAATCCACGCACACACTCACAATCGCCTCAATCTTTCTTCCCATTTTTTCTAGCTCAAGCCAAAAACATTGCTCTGAACTTTTATCCGTGATCACAATGCCAAATGAAAGATGCTCATTCTGAGATGTAAGGCGATTCAGGGATTTGGAAACATAAGAAAATTGGCTTAGACGAGCCAGTTGGGTAGAGATCACCTGAAGGCGGCGAGGGCGGGGGACTTTTTGGTGGTGGAGAGAGCGCGTTGGGCGGGGAGGAAGGGGAGGTGGGGCGCAGAGGAGGGATGGGCGGCTGCCAGACGCTCGGCGGCCGCCGCCCGCTCCAGCTCCATGGCCTGGTCGTACCAGGCCGTCGTGATCAGGCGCTGCTCCTGCTCCGCCATCACCTGAACAGAGTCCAGGGGAAGTCTTTGCGGGTATTTTGGGGGCTGAGTTTGGGAGGTCAATTTTTGATATTTTTAGGAAGTCTTAAATATTTTTTTAGGAATTTTTAGGACAATTTTTGCAAGTGAAGTAAATTTTGGCGATAAAGTTGAAGCTTGCTTACTTGAGGTACACTTTGAAGTAGATTTTGATTGCAAATTTTGGGCCAGTTGTCGAAAAATTTTAGGTATCTTTTGAAATGCGAATTTCAGCAATATTTGAACAGGCGTTTGAGATGTATTTTATAATCGAATAAAAATCACTCACCCGCATGCGCTCCAGCTCCTCCTCCAGGCGTTCGCAGTCCCTCTCCCGCCGCTCCAGCTCCTTCCGCAGCTCCAGCAAGGAGTCGGCGGGGGCCCCGGACATGGAGGACGATGTCCTGCTCAGCCGTCCCTTCTCCAGCCCGCTGATCACCGTCCGCGCCTTCTCCATGTTCAGTCGGAACTGGTCCTCCTTCGCCGCTAGCTTGGCCTCCGTCTCTGCCAGCTGTCGTTTGGCGGCGTCCCTTTCAGAGCGGAGGGCGGCGGCTTCCGACTCCAGCTCGGCGGCCTTGGCGCGCAGGCGTTTCAGTTCCAGGCCTTTCTGCTCGGACTCTTTGTGCAGGGACTCAAGGCGGCTGGCCTCGCTGCTGCGGCCGCGATCTGGAAATGGGCGACGGGATAGGAGCATGAGACTGGAACTTTGAGAAGGGGACGGTAGAAATTGGTTTTCCCACCAGCTCTCAGCTCTGCTTAGATCATTTTTTTATCGATTCTTAACGCAAGAGCATACAGCTGTACTGCGATACTGCTCTTTAGCACTTTGGCTTTTCTTTAGCACATTCAGCTCTTTCCAACTTCTCTATGCCAGCTTCTCCATGTTAGCTCCATTCATGCAATTTTTAAGTCCTTGTGGATGGCAGGAAAAAGTAGGCCAAGGCAGTACCTTTGAGCTCCATGAGCTCCTCGACCTTGGCCTCCAGCTCTAGGATGCGGTGGTGGGAGAGGCGGCTCTCCGTCTCCAGCTCCGTCTTACGCACCTGCGCAGCCTCCAGCTCCTCCCTTCAGACCCCCCAACCACCTCCCATTCTGGCCTAGCAGAGAGGGCATGGACTGGGAGAACCTAAGCGCCTCATGCTGCTCGGGTGGGATGGCCTCACGGAGACGGGCGTTCTCCGCCTCCAGTCGAGCGATGCGCTCCACCTCCCCTGCTCCCACCGCCACACTGCTGCTGTTCACGCTCGTCGTCGACGAGACCTGCACCTACATTTGCTCACTTCATTCATGGAGCGAGAAATTATTCTTCTATTTGCCATCTGGGATGATTGATCAAATGTCGTGGAAATAAATTCCAGTTGGGAAAAGATAGAAAATGGGAACTACAGTAGAAAATGGGAATTTACTACTAGTTTTAGTATTGAACCATTGCTGCTAAAATTAAGAAAACAAGAAAATTCCTCAAAACTACGCAAGTCAAACAACTACTGCTTGCTCAAACATACCCCCACTCTAGCTGGCCCAAAGACTGGACAGTGGGATGCTTAGCAAAATCTAGCAGAGCATATTGCAACCTCAGCTGAGATGGACTCGTGCAGGGAGGCAGCCAGGCTCTGGTCCGAAGTGGCCAAGAGACTGGCCTCCCTGAGCTCGGCCAGCTCCCCGCTGAGGCGCTCCTTGTCCGCGACAGCAGCTGCCAGCCGCTCCTGGGCCTTGGCGGCGTCGAAGGCGGCCTTGTCGGCGCGCTTGGCCTCGGCGAGGAGGCGGGCCTCCTGCTCGGCGGCGGCCTTGCGAGCGGCCTCCAGCTGGATCTTGAGGGTGGAGTTCTTCCGCTGCTCCTCCTCCAGCTCGATCACGGAGCTCATGTAGGTCGCGTTCTTCTCCTCCAGGATCTTCACCTGCGTCTTCAGGTCACGGCTCTCCTCTGCAACAGCCTCTTTGCCATGCTCAGTGTATTCTCTATGCTCTCTGACCTACCGGGAAGGGAAGGAAGTCTTCAGGTGATACTTATATGGCTGGTATATGAAAGTGAATGAATACCTCCTTCCCGGCCTAGTGTTGGCCACGATGGATGCTCAGGGGAAGGCAGAGCATCGATTGCGGGCAACTCTCTAGGAGAGAATGAAGGAGAGTGTGTGAACCGATCTGACGACGCAGAGAATGGACGGAAGACTCGAGGGCCTTGAGCTTGGGGTCCTTGAGACGGTGCTCCTCCAGCTCATCCTTCAGGCGGCGATTCTCCGACTCCATCTCGGAGAGCTCGGAGAGGCGTGCTTTCAGCTCCTCACACTCCCGATTGGCGGCACTCAGCATATAGCTGGACTCTGCCTGGGCTGCAACAGAGCACTGGTAGTCTGGATGTGGGAGAGGCAGCAGGAGAATGGGCCGAAAACCGGACTCCAGCTGTAGCAGCTGTTTCTGGAGGTGCTCGTTGGTGGACTGGAGGGCGGCGGCCTTTTTCTCCGCCTCTTCAAGGCTGACGGCCTCTCGCGTCGCTCGCTCCACTGAGGCCCCACGTCGCTCCTCTGTGGCCAGCCACAGCTGAAAGCCAGCCTCCTTTAGCTTATTGTCCTCTGCTCCCCATTTGCCAGATCTGTGACGGCAAAATCTGCGGAAATTCCTTCCTGCTTCTTGGCATCACAGCTTTAGACTTTCAGGCACTGGAAAGTGCTCTCAAAATAAGCTGAAATACTAAGCAATATGTTGGCTCAGATTTTCAAAATACTAAAACTCGAAAACTTAAACTGCGAGCAAATTGCTGAACTCAAACCTGCTGGTCCAATTCCTGGATGCGGTTCTGAGCCTCGGCGAGGGCCAGACTCTTCTGCTCCAGCTCTCCCTCCAGCTCCATTTTACGGTCCCGGGGGCTCGTCACCGGGGAGGTCACCAAAGCTCCATCCCCGGCCCCCCCACGACTGCTGCTCCCTCTAGGCGTCCCTCCACCCGCCCCTCCGTCCACCGCCTTCACAGCCTCCATGACCGCGGACTGGACCCACGTCTCCTGCTCCATCACCGCCGCCACCAGCTCTGCACATACTCCCTCTCACAATTCCTGCCCTGACGAGGTCATTGAAGGAAAGAAGGTTCAATAGGAGCATAAGGGCAAAAGGGATTGTTTGAGAGAAGTAGCCAAGCACTCGTACTGGAGGCTGAGATAGGACAAGGGAGGCTGCTATCCTACCCTCCAGTAGGAATGCTTGGCTACTTCTCCCAGACGAAGGAGAGAAGGGAACGCGCTTGGCGGGGGGATTTGAGGGCGGCGTTGACGAGGAGCTGGAGGAGCTTGGCCAGCTCGGCCTTGGGGGCGTCCGTGGCGATGGTGTTGAGGTCGATGGGGGGCAGGTGGTCCAGGGAGCGGCCCATCCTGGCCTCCAGGTAGTCCAGGATGGCTTTGTGCAGCTTGCGGAGGTTGGAGGCCCGCTGGCGCCACTTGTCCCCCGCCTCCACGCCTTCCCAGACTAGACGCTCTTCCAGCTCCGACTCCAACGCCTCCGCATCCCTTAAACACTTTGGAAGAATGCTCAAAATCTTGCTGTGCTGTTTCTAAATCCAGATTCACATCGAGTCGTAAAAACAACTCTTCATGTAGCTCAGAAACTGTATTGACTTCTCAAAAACGCCCCCTGAGTCTGATTCCAGAGGCAGAGAGGTGGGAGAGAAGCAAAGGGAACATGTATTGAAGGGCCAGGAAGAAGGGACGGCCGGTGGCCAGGCTTTCCTTGTCCAGGCGCTCCAGGTCCAGTGGGAGGGAGCTGAGCCATCCGGCCAGTCCATCGTAGATGGCTTCCGCTTCCAGAGCTCCCTTGCTCATTTTCTTGGCTTTTCTATGCTTTGCAAAACAGTCTGTGCAGCATAGACAGGTGAGTGTGTTTGTGATCAGTGTGTCCTTCACTGGGCTGGCCCTGTTTGCGCAGGCCAGTGGGGGAGTGCGCAGTTTTGGCGGTAGGTCTCTGTAGGAGCTGCATTTGCATGGTCGGAAAACGAGGCACTGAACAAATGATTCAAGCATAGTTGCGCGATGTAATAGTAGTTTTTAAACACTTAAATTGCTTACTTCCTGCCTGCTGAGCTTGAGGTTTTGCATGGATGCCCTTCAAATTATGTTTCCATGGTTATTGCCATAAGAATTTGGAAATTGTCATATTTCTCTGGCACATATTTCTCTCCAACCGAAATCGCAGAAATCCAAAACAACTAAAAATTTAAGTTTTTTTGCAGCACCTAAATTAATTTTAAGTATCCTGGGTGACCTAGTGCAAGGAAAGAATGGAACTTTTGACATCTGAACATGTCCGCTTTAAATTGTCTTGTCGCTCTTCCGACAAATGAATAAATCCTGCTGCGTTTCTAAGCAACATTGCAACTGGCAACAAGAGTTCAATTTTTCGGCTTTTCAAGTTTCTCCAGCTGTCCTGATATCAAGAGATAAGCGCAATCTTGGGATGAGGGCTGGTCTTTGGTGGACCAAAGAGCGTAGTGAAGCAGGCATCGGCAAAGTCCGGATAGTAGACACAGGCTCGCTCGCAGTCCGGCATGAAGTTGACCTCCAGCAGCCTCGGCTCCAACACCTCCTCCACTTCGCCCTCTTCAATCCAACCCTCTCTCTTCTCCTCCCCTCTTCAAAGCCAAGCAAGGCAACTGGTCCAGGCCAGCATGAGGTCCACACCGTACATGGCCCTGCACTGGGGATTGGCCGCTAGGCCGCGGGGCGGCTTTTTCGCGGAGCCCGCGCAGAACAGCTCCAGCAGCATCATGTTGATCTGAAATTTCAGGCCAATCATGTAGAAGGAAGTCTGGAAGAAAGAGCAAGGAAGGAGATACCTTCTGCTGGATTAAGGACCACTCAAGGCTCGGATACTGCTCCTCCAGCTGTCCAATGAAGTCCTCGCATCGCATCTGACAGCCAGCTATACTTCTTTACCTCTATCGCCTGTGAGGTGGACAAACCTGGAGGATCTTGCTGGAGTCTGCATAGTTGAAGACGGTGAAGTGGCGTTCATAGTCGTCGAATTCTCTCAGCGCGAACTCTCTGCAGCCGAAAGCATTACAAGAGCTGATGCATAAAAGTCAAAGCTGGACTTGATGGCGAATCGAAGCCAGAAGGGCGTGAAGAGGAAGAGCTGAAGGGGCTGTAGGCTGCGGAGGAGGATGATGTAGCGGAGGTCGAACTTGACGCGGGCCCCGGTGTCGGGGCGACGGAAGAGGAGTGGGCGTTCCAAGTACTTGCAGGCCACCTTGGGCCCGGAGTCGATGAGTCGGAGGATGTGGCCGAGGTCGTCGCTCACGGCTGTGTCCAGAGCCCTGGCCAGATTCCACGGCTTCACGATCCAGCTGTTGTCCTCGCCACTCAAAAATCACCTCCTCAGTCTGCCTCTGACTTCATTCACTAGGCAATGGTTTTATGAAACTGAAAAATCAAGATTACGATTCAAATTTTAAAAACTTGGATTATGATCGGCATAGATTTTTAGAGCCAAGGCATGTTTAACTTAACCAAGGTGATTTTCTTACATAATTCAGTGAAAAACGTGAATGGAGTTGGAGGTGAGCAGGTGACCTTCTTTGGCGCTTCTGAAACTCGGCCACGAACTGCGGCAATTCTCTGACAAGGTTGAAGGTGCGCGGAAGCCAACGAGGGCCTGTAATCAATACTTTGTGCCTGATGGTAATAGGAGGGAGTAGGAAGACGACCATTGGGGGGATAAGCAGTCTGAAGGGTGGCAGCCAGAAGATCCTTGACAGTAAGCACAGACTCACACGGCACTTGGTTCACCATTTTTCCCGGCCACTCTTCCCGCAGGCCCCTCAAAATGATCACTTTTCCTTCCAGCTTCTAGTAAGAAGGAGTTTACTTGAAGTCCTTGAAATGGCTGGACCACCAGAGCACATCCGCCTCCTCCATGCTGTCTACGGGCTGGAACAAGGCCGGGCTCAGGTGACGCGATATCTGCTCACTCTCTGACCAAATCTCCAACATCGCCTCCTCTCTCTACCAGGTTTGTTGAAAGAAGTGGATTTTGACGGGACCTTTAGTGGAAAAGTTTCTGGCAGAAGGATCTTGGTATCTGTCTCCGCTTCATTTTTCTCCTCCAGAGGCAGAGACTCCAGCTCCCTCTCGGACTGGGTGGGAACAGGAAGGGCATAGAGTTGGGAAATGATGGGGCTGGTAAGAAGAGAACGGTGAAAAGGCGATCTTCAGCTGGCAAGTTGTCAGAGGAGAGAGTGCTGAAGTCGGCCTGCTTCCAGGGTAGCAGGTAAAACTGGCGCCATTCAGGGCGTCTGCGTAGGGACGGCTCCACGAAATCTCGCGTCAGTCGGCCTGGGAAATTTGTTTCACTCTGCGAATGCTTCAGGCATAGAGACCAATGCATTTTCGCATCTATCCTAGGGCGCGACAGCGCCCTAGTTATGAATGGGTGATCGAGTTTTTTGGACTTTCATGTCACGAGTTTGAGCTCCTTGGGTTTTGGTCGAAACCTAGGACATATATATATCAATCGAAAGCTCTTGTTGAGATCTCGATGGGAAAAATCGTGAAATTTTGATTTTGGCCCTGGTATTTTAGGAATTTTGAAAAAACTTGCAAAAAATGGCATAAAAAATGACATCTCCGAATTTGAAGTGTTCCTATTTTAGAACAAAAGCGAAATTCGAAAATCTAAGAATTACGTGTTTTGGCAAATTGTTTAAGCTTTCTAATGGTGTTATTTTTGTCATAGGTTCCCTGGAGAAATTTCCCAATCAATTCAGATTTGTGGATGACATTTTGTCGAGGTTTGTGCTCTACCCACTTTGCCTATGCTTCAATGAAGCCAAACTGCGCAGTTTTACGTGTTCCGTTAATAAGTTCCCCTCCCCATCTTTAAATTGATGCTCAGGTCACTTTACATATATTTCTAATGCGCTAAGGGAGGCCAAATGTAAATCATCATTTTCTTGAAGTTTTGTTCATGTGGCGAACTCGTAGCCTTGTTAATGTGGGAAAATTAAAAAACTGCCTTCCACATGAACAAGATATAGACAAGACTAAAATGCTACAGCATAAGAAGCTTATGAATTTGCGATCATCAAAAAGATATAGACAAGTTGTAACACAATCGAAATTTAGTTTGATTTGAATTGTGATAAATTGTAACATGTCCATTTTATTGGCATTGTCCACCTAAAAACTCCACTGTTCATTCATAAGCAGGCGGCAATTTTGGCACAACAAACATAAAAACTTTAGAAAAATTAATAAAAAAAGTAAATTACAAAAAAAGTATAAATTCAATAAAATGTCATAATAAATATACATCGAATAAAAATTGTTGAATTTTTTAAATATAATAAAACTAAAATTTATCTTTAAGGTATAGAAAAATGAACAGCATTGTAATCAAATTGAAGGTAAAATTCAGTTTTGCAAGCATTCGAAATATGCTCGATTTTTATTGTGCATTAGGCATTTATTTCTTCTTTTTGAGATCTAAGGTTCAAAAATTAATTCAAAAATTTTATTAAAAAATAAACTTGAAAATTTATTAAAAAATCAAACAAACATTGAAGATAAAATGGATTTTTCGACTGGTTTCTGCCATAAATTGCCGCCTGCTTATGACAATGCCAATGAAATGGACATGTTACAATTTATCACAATTCAAATCAAACTAAATTTCGATTGTGTTACAACTTGTCTATATCTTTTTGATGATCGCAAATTCATAAGCTTCTTATGCTGTAGCATTTTAGTCTTGTATTTTTATCGTCAGCAATTTTAGCAGCCGACAGCCTTTTGTCTGCAATTTATCTTATAACATAAATATTTTTAAGTTGCATCCAAATAAAATAGAGCACATTTGTTTTTGGATTACATAATAATGTTACCAGTACAATGATAGCTGGTCACAAGGCTATGACTGGTGGAGGGTGGACCTTGCTCAGGAATGGGGAGGATGGGGAAGAGCAGTGAATAGGACAGGCCAGCAGGGGCATAGTAGAAAGGGAGGAGGCGGCAGTTGGCCTCCTCCGAATGGCCCAGAGCACAGCCCAGCTCGTCCACCACGTACCACACCGGCATCCGCTCCTCCGTACTCTCAACAATTCACCGCCTTCCTTCTACTTCTTTTTTTCCTACTCCCTGAGCAGCCACCAGTCCTGGCGCTTGAATGCTGTAGGTTTGGGCCTTGCGCCAGATCTGACGCAGAACCTGCTCCATCAGCTCCGCTTCATCCTCTTCGTCCAAAGCTAGCAGGTTGGCCATTCTCTGCAGTCACTTATTTGATCATCCTCAGTTGATAGAAGGTCAAGCTTGCCTGAAGAAGGTTTGGCATGGCGCTTAGCTGGGCCCTGGCCTTGCCCACTCGGAATGTCCAGGCGTGATCCACCAGGAAGATGCTGCCAGCATTCCTTTTTTGGACAGTCAGGAAGCAATGATGTGTTTGCGGAACGCTTGTGGGTCGCTGGGCTCCAGGGCCTGGGTGGCAAAGGCGGCCAAGGATCCGTCCTCCTCCTCCGCCAGCATGCACCATTCGCCAGCGTCCAGAGTCTGCAGGATTAGTTCATGGCCTTTTTTGGGTTCTCAGGTTAGCTCAGGGGTATACTTCTGCGGCCAGCTTTCGAGCAAGGCTGGGCCAGATATGACCTGGCACCCCAGAGGCTTCCAGCTGAGCACCATGAGTGGCTAGGAAATCTTTGTACTCCATCTCTCTCTGATCTTTTAGTTTTCCTTTCTCTCTTCCGCTATCTGATTGACTTTGAAAGAGGCTGTTTCTGCAGCTTGCCATGCCCATATCTTGCCACAAATGCTCTGTTGAGCCTTTCTAAGAGTCCAGGAATAGTTTATTGAGCGAGCAAAAGTCGAACTTTGCAAAATGGTGTAAAGAAGGGAAAAAACAAGGCAAGTGTGTGGAGGTAAAGGGCACAGGTGTGGCGAGGCTGGCAGCAGGCGGCGATGCTTCCTTGCCAGGGCAAACTATCACAGCTTTGTGCGCGGACAGACAGAAGTTGCGAAAAGAACAGAGCCTCACTCTCTCTCCACTTCCCCCACTCACACCAACTTACGCTTTGCGGAAAAATAGCGACCCTCGGCCTCGCCCAGGCGTCGATACTGCGGCACTGTGATCAATTTATAAGCAACCTTACAAACTTGCTGGCAGCATTTGGATAATATGAAACCAAAAAGCGGCTGCGTGCTGGCAGCCTTGGGGTTGCAGCCTTGCAGAGCTGCTGTCCAACTGTCGGCCAGGAGCTCCGCATTCTCAGCCAACCGCCCGCTGCTCCTCAGCTCCGCGCCCAGCTCCTCCCAGAGCCCCTCCGGACTCTCCACTGAGGCTCAAATAAACCAGACAGGATCATTTTCCCATTCCCAGCCCTGGCTCTCCGGGGGTAGGGCTGGCAGGCAGGCTGATTGATGCAAGGCAGGCGGTGATAGTACCCTTCAGCTGACGGTAGGTGGCCAGCGCTGCGTCCAGCAGACAGGCTCGCTCCTGCTCCGTGGCAGCCTGCAGGAGGCTGGCGGCCGCCCGCACCTCCGCCTCCTCTTCGAGTCGCCACTCCGCCGCATGCTGCCAGGGACAGAGCTCCGGCTGGGCGCAGTCCCCCAGCAGCGCGAAGGGACAGAGCCCCAGCTGCGGGTTCAGGGCGTGCAGGTAGCGACTGCGCTTCTCCAAGCTTCGAGTCGGCCAGAGCCTGCGGATGGGGTTGAGGGGCTTGTGTGCTGCTGGGTGGAGGAAGGGGAGGAGGAGGGAAGGGGAGGACAGGCTTTGACGGCAGGCGGCGGCGGGGGAGTCGCCCGGGTAGGGCCAGGAGCGGAGGAGGGAGAAGGAGGCGGGGGTCCAGCTGGAGTCCTGGTGGCTGGGTTCGGCCTCCGCCTCCTGGAAGAAGGCCCGAAAGGCTTCGCCGGCGGCACCGTAGCTGCTCTGTCTGGCTACAAAAAGGGGTCAGGCTGACACTGGAGGGCTGAAGGGTGTGGTAGAGGTCTGGCCTAGAAGGAAGGAAGGCTGGCCGGTCTGGGCGTCGATGCGCGCCAGGCAGGCGGCCTTCTTCACCTCCAGCTTGGCTCGCTGCTTCTCCAGCTTCGCGGCCAGCTTTGCCAGCTCCGCTTTCTGGAGAAGATTTTCTGTGTTGGAAAAGGATGGAGGTAAATAAAAAGGTGGGAGGCCTTGGAGGGTTTCTGATGGCGTTGGAGGAGCTGGGATATGTCGCGCCACTGGGCCTCGTACTGGGCCTGCTCCGCCTGGCGGCTTTTCAGGCGCCGGCTGACCTGGGCAGCCTCGAATTGGAGTCGGCGGACGAGGCTGGTCTCGGCGGCCAGCTTTCGCTCCGCTGCTGCCAGCTCCGCGGCCAGCGTGGCTTTTTTTCGCCTTCCAAGGGTTCACTTGGTGACAGGCTTCCAGGGAGATTGGAAGGAGGCGCCAGAATTTTTGAATCAGGCAATTTTCCACTCGGCATATATCGCAGAAATGTTTGCGAAATATGCCAGATGAAAAATTGTCTGATTAAAAAATTCTGGCGAGCTCAGCAAGCAGGAGCTATATGGCGTTCCATCAGACATATTTCGCAACAAGGTATTATCGGCTATCGCCAATAGATGCGCGGCCTTGTTCACCTGGTCAAGCATTGAAATGAATGACAAACAAAAGACAAACAATGACAAACAAATGACACAATGACAAACAAAAGTAAAATGTAACAAATTAATCTCGGTCTATTTTGGGTTTCTGAGGCATTTAAATGATAAACATCAATCTAAATAATAATCAATAATTAATACAAGTAAAATTCAATTTTTCGAAAATTTTTCGAATTTTAAGGTCTCCATTATCGAGGTTTTTTGAGCATAAATCTTGAACCAAGCAAAATGGCGCCGATCGCAAAAAAACGCCCCGAGCCACCACCCAGACGGAACTTCATGCAAAAAATCAGCCAATTTCGTTAAGAAACCGCGGAGTACGGGCTGTTCACACACATATATATATATATGCGGAATGACGGACGAAAAATAGGGTAACAGCTTAAGCGGGCCTTGGCCGCCCGCCGCTCCGGGCAGGGTGCCAGAGCTCCTCCGGCCTCCGGGCATGGGTGCTACGGCCCCTACGCTTCGCCTAGCATGCGTCGCATGCTAGGCTACGCTCCGGGGCCTCCGCACCCATGCCCTACGGCCTCCGGAGCTCTGACTGCCCTGCCCTCCGCGGCAGGCGGCCTGCGGCCGCGCAAAAAATTTGGCGAAATATGCCCGATGGAACTTTGTCTGATTAAAAAACCCTGATGAGGTCAGTAGGAAGAGCTTTTGTACCGGGCCTCCTCAGCGAGTTTCTTGCGATTGTGCAGAAGTGAAGAGAGGCTCTGGAGGCGCTTGCGGTCCTCGGCCACTGCTTTCCTGTGCGCGGCCAGCTCGGAAGAGCAGGAGCCTAGACGGGCCGCCAGCAGGGAGTCAGGCGCCTCCTTTCAGCAGTTTTTCATGTTCGACAATCCTTCATTGACTGCCTGTGGAACCTTCTCAGGAGCTTTTGAAACCGCAGTGCCGTTCTCAGCAGTCTTTGCCGGAGGTTTTCTCCGCGGCTTGCCGTAGCCCTTCCCGGCGGCCTTGACGCGGTCCGTTTTAGCCCTGGCCATGGCCAGACAGCGTTCCAGGATCTCCTCGCCTGAGCCTCCTTCCAGTTGCCAGCGCGTATTTGGGGCAGGAGCAGGAAGCGACCTTCTTTGGCGGGATCCGGCTGGCTGGTGGAAGGAGCCGTTGGAGACTCCTCTTCAGACTCAGAGTCGTTGTGGATGACGAGCGGAGCAACGCTGCGCATGGCCTCCAGGGTGCTCTGGCCGGGCGCCACCACTCGCCGCCCTTCCTCCCCTGCCTGTGCCCCCAAAGGCTCATGCCACCCACTTGGCTGGGTAAGAAGAGGCAAATGGCAACAGAGCTGGGAGGACGAGGGGTCGGCTCCTCGTCGTCCTCGATAAGGATGACCTCGGGGTCGGAGGCTGTGGCCAGCGGAGGAGTAGCTGAGGCCCGCTCGTTCAGGAGCACCCGCTGCATGGCCCGCGGATTCACCAGCACTCGACGGGACTGCGAAGCCAGGTCTTTTTGGTCGGGAGGGATTGGATTGAGGCCATGCGAAGATGCGATTGCCTGCTGTCCATCCAGGGTGATAAGAGGAGGGCTGGGTTTGCTGGCCGTTCGACCGTTGGCTTTCGGAGGCTTCGGCTTCTGAAATATAGGGCCAATTGTGGGGGCAAATGGATGGGGAAAGGTAATTGAAATAGCAGTAGGTGGAAAAGACCTTGGCAGGGTTGCGAGTGGCTAGTACACAGGCACGAAGTGCAGCCTCCTCGTCCTCCTCCTCCATCTGAACCGTGGGTGGTGGGGGCGGCGGGGGATTGAGCATCAGCTCTGCTCGAATGGCTGGCGACAAGGTTTTCCGATCCGTCTCTTTCGACTCCCCCTCTTCAATCCTGCTTCTTTCTGGCAGAAGCAATTTTGAGTGGTTCTTAGCAGGACCATCGTCTAGCTCCATGCTGCAGACTTCCAGGTTGTCGGGGCCGCTCGGTGCTTTCGTCTGCCCGCCAGCTGGAATTTAAAAATTAACTATCGGAAATTTCAAAAAGAATTTTCTTTTCTAACAGGCCTAGGCTTAGCTTAGGCATCTTAGCTTAGGCTTTGGTCCAAAAACGTATAAAATGGCCTAGGGAAGCCAATTTAGAACAATTGAAGGGGCTCATGCAAGGTTAATAAAAGAGGCGAACAGGGAGCGACGAGACGGAGGAACTCGGCCAGCTGTTGCTCAGGGTCGGGGATGGCCAGGAGGCGAGTGCAGGTGAGGCTTCGCTGTCCTGTCGTCCTTCTGCGAGCCGGCGGGGATCTGGATCTGGATGTCCCCGAACACTTCTTGGCCGCCCGCTCCCGCACACTTCGCCGTCCACTGCTCCGCCTGCACTCTTGCCAGCCTGAGGGCTGAGAAGGCTATGAAAACTGGAAGAGACGGTTGGCTGGCAGTTCTGCTCTGAGCGGAGGAGCGACGTCGACGAGAGGCCTCAGCTAGGCGCTTGCGGTAGCCCTGCAGCCCGGTTCCCCCATCCTTTGCACTGCCGCCTGCTTTGCTTGTCTTGGACTCTGTGGCCTCGCGCAGCTCGCCCTCCTCCAGATCTGCCGATGTAGGTCCATTTCTCCGAGATTAGGATTGCAGGAAGGGCTAAACCCTGTCCGGGGCGGGACTTGGAGAGCGTGGACTCCAGAGCAGCCAGTCGGAGCTGCATCTCCTGCATCTCCTCGTCCTCGTCGCGGACGGCGGCGGGGGCCTCGGCTAGGCTCGCCTCCGCCTCCTTGATCTCCTCCAGCTCGTCCTCTATGGAAGCCATCTCTGCCACCAACTCGCTCATGCCCTTCTTCTCGCCTTGTCTTCAATACCCCTGGCTATGGGATGCTTTTCGAGGTATAGGAGAGGGTGGGGGAACCGAGATCGAGGGACTTGCTGACTTTCTAGGAGCTTTCCCAGGATCTCGGACAGACTGGGGTCTCTGGGATCTCTGTTTCAATCGCAGCAGTGGCGTTCAAAATGAAACAGGGGATAAAATAAAATGATGAAACTTTTGCAAGCCATCAGCAGGCACTGGTTCGATTGGGATTTCCGGTGGTGGAGGACTCGGCTCGGCATGGCCTCCAATCTTTATCTTCATTCCTTCGGCAGCTAGACTGAGTCTAATGCGACCATTGGCAGCACTGAAGCTGGTCAGCAGTCTCTGTCGCAGCTCCGCATCCTGCTCCCCCGCGAGGCACGGTGGAACAGGTGAAGTGGGAATGGCTCTCATTTCACTCTCTCAACCAGCCACACCAGTTGACCCCTAACTTGCTCCCTGTGAAGTGCAGCTCTCACTGCGACTGATTTATCTGGGTCCACCCGAGGGAACGCCCCCTCGGGTGGAGCCAGATAAATCTGTCGCAGTGAGAGAAGCTGACCAGAGGCTGTGGCAGGGTCCGGCGATGCCGGGGCATCCAGCAAAGGCTGAGGAACTTCCAGCAGAGGCCCTCGACAGCGCTCCCAGAGCCTTTGAGGGGGGCTGAAGCGGG
The DNA here is from genome assembly GCA_030248095.1 of Ptycholaimellus sp. GST1_10. Taxonomy (NCBI): domain Eukaryota; kingdom Metazoa; phylum Nematoda; class Chromadorea; order Chromadorida; family Chromadoridae; genus Ptycholaimellus; species Ptycholaimellus sp. GST1_10. The sequence continues at coordinate 15,018 of JASANA010000994.1, forward strand.
TGGGGGAGGCAAGGGAGGCTTCATCCGGTGTCAGTCGGTCTGGAAGCTCGGGGATTTCCCCGTCCTCCAGCTCATCTGCCATGGCTCAGCGCTGATGTTTCGCCGGGAGGCCAGGGAAACAGGCACGCATGGCACTATGGCAGTTTACAGCTGTGCACGCTTCAGTGAGCACAGGATCAGATGAGAAATAGTAATGTGTAGTGCGCAACCCCATTAACTTGCTTACATTCAGGGGAGTCCTGTTGCGTTTGCGCAGTTCAAGAGTTTGCTTTAATCATATCACAAAAGCGGATATTTGTAGTAAATAGGGAAAATTAGAGCGGAAGATCGGGGAGGACGCTGATGGGCGCTTTGAGGAGACGACCGGCGGCTGTGGGCTCAGCGGGGGGATAGACGGGGCCTTTGGGGCCAACATAGGCGTAGGGGAACCTTGGAAATGGAAGTGGGCGATCTTTTGGGGGCAAAGGAGGGGTAGAAAGAGACCTGAGGATGTAGTACTTGGCGGGGTTGAGCGGAATGGCGGGCGGTGGAGTGCCGGTGGTGAAGGTGAGGGAGCTGCGTAAGTCAGGCTGCACGCGCACGTCCAAGTTCACCGTCACAGGGGCCTCAGAAATGGTTTTTGGGGCAGAGCAGTAAGAGCTGAGAGTATAAAAGCAAAAGAAAACGGCTACTTTTGGAGTGACGAGATGGAGGCGCATGAGTTGAGCAGTGAGGGGCGGCGTGGAGCGACAGGAGCAGGGGAACCAGAGCGGAATCCCATCGCTCCTACAAATCCCAATGATTGCCCAAGAAGAGTGGAAAGAAGGCGCCGGAGAACTTGGCTATCCAGTCAGCGGGCTCCTTGGGACCAATGGTGGCCTCCTTGGGAAGTTTGAGGCAGCGGTCGGGGGCGCCGAGCATGAAGCGATGCCCCCGCGGACACTCAAACTCCAGGCCCAGGAAAAGACGCACGCTCACCTCTCCGCCTGCCACAATTTTTTTGCCATCATCATCATGTGCCATTCAATCAAAATTCACAAAAATTGCCAAAATGGTTGTTTCAGCATTTTCAAATTATTATTCAAAAGTGCTTTTATTTGAAAAGGAATGCTTAATGTGGGATTAACCTTTTAGCAATATATTTAAAAAAATTATTTTTAAACTAAATAGCAATTTGCTAGCAGATGAAGAGGAGTGAGCTTTTTTTGGGGAGTTTGGCGGGCTTGCGGAGAGTGGCGGAGGCATTGAGTGCCTCCATGGCCGTCATCCATTTCTCCACCTCCACGCGCAAGCTCACATCCCAGGGCAACAGGTAGGCAGAGCCGTGCGTAAAATTCGGCTGATCTCTGCAGTTGGAGAGAGGAGTTTGAGAAAGCGCCAGGAGGCAATGTGGCACCGAAGGCCGGAAGAGTGATGGTAGAGGGAGGAGGAGCCGAGACAAAGCAAGCTCCAGGAGGGAAAGCTCGGCAGCAGCTCTAGCGGAGCACCTCAAACACTCTTACCCTTATCCAATATCCTCCTCACCAAAAAGTTGTCCTCCAGATGAACGTCTATACCTTATGGGTTTACCGAAACGAAAGAGCTTTTGCGCCTTGTCAAAAATTTTGCCACCAAAACTCATTTATGCTTTTGATTGGCTATGGGCAGACTGGAATACGCCAAAATACTGGAACTGGAACTATGATATCAGGCCGATGGGAGCTCTAAAGGAGAAGAGGAAAAATACCCAGGTAGGGCATCCATTCGTCCCAGGCGGCCTCCTCTTCGCTTCGCTCTGGCCTGGCCGCCATCGGCTCCGTCCTCAGAAACCCAGATGTGAAGAGTTGGATTAGCAGTTGGGGAGGAAAACTGCGCTTTGGCTGGCCCCTCCAGTTCCGCTGGCTGGGTAGCTGTAGTGGCCAGCACCGCATCTGCTTCCTCCTCTCCCCTCCCGCTCCCCAGCCCCTGCCAAATCCTTCCTTTTCAGCAGATCTCAGGCCATCCAAACTCCTGACACTCTTTTCCAATTCCATGAATACCAGCGAACCTCTGTTGGCGCGTTCCTCGGTCGCCGTTTCGTCCTCCTCCTGGCTGGATTCACTCCTCCGCCGGGTTCACAGCAACTCCTCCAGCTCCTCCTCCAACCGCCGCTCTTCTCAAATCCTACACTCTCTCTCACATTCCTTCTCCCTCACCTCCTCCAAACCCTGCTGTGAAGGCTCCAGCTTCTGCGAGTCCGCCCCCCCGGCCCCGCTGGCCATCAGCTGGGGGACCAAGTGTAACTTTAGTGGCCAATTTGAACAAGGCAGGAGAGCGAAACCAGGGCATCCGCAGGACTCGGCTGTCCAGAGGCCTGCCTATTCGTCCTGCTTGGCTCGCAGCTCAGGCCCAGAGCTGCCACCGCTGTAGCCAGCCTCTTTCCAAGCCTCCCAAAAACCTCCAGGAGCAAGAAGACCCGGGAACTCTCGCCTGCTCCTCCAGGGGGCCGCGAATCTGTGAGCTTGGCGAAGATGGCCGCCGCCGCCGCCTCCTCCTCCTTCTTGGCCGGGGCCGGCTGAACTGCTGCCTCAGGCCTTGGGCGGAGGGGAAGGCGAAGGCCTCCCGCCGCTGGCAGCAGAGGAACTCCTTGATGCTCTGGGTAGAAGTACAGGTTGGCCTCCTGTGTCGATGAGAGGATGGACGAGGGCTGGGGGAAAGGTAGGAGGGACCTTGAGTGAGAAAGGGTCCTCGCGCAGGGCCTGGGAGGCACCGCAGGAGCAGGTGGAGCGGTAGCGGGCGGAGCTGTCGTGACGGCGACCGCCTTCGAGGCCGGCCTCTGGATGCGCTGGGTCGGATGCACAGGGCGGGCGGTGAGGGAGCGCGCCCTCCGCATCTGTTCCAAGACCCATCAGTCTGGCAGAAAGAAGGAGGATGCATATCTACCAGCTCCCGCAGGCCTCCTCCATCCGATTTCAAAATATGCCAACTATAGAATAGCGGATGGAAGGCTTCCTTCCCTGCCCTGCTACAGGATTATCCTCCTTCTGTT